>PVKC010033589.1:0-13924 GCA_004027635.1 Crocidura indochinensis | reverse complement strand
TGCAAGGCAAGGCTGTGCCCATCCCTTTCAGAATTTTTTTTTTTTTCAGGTCACACCCAGCAGTGCTCAGGGGCCACTCCTGGCTCTATCGCTCCTGGCAGGCTCGGGGATTCGAATCACTGCCCTGCATGCAAGGCAAACGCCTTATCTCCATGCTATCTCTCCAGCCCCCCCTTTCAGAATTTTTTTTTTTTTTTTTGGTTTTTGGGCCACACCCGGCAGCGGTTTGGTCCTGGATCAGCTGCTTGCAAGGCAAACTCCAACTCCGCTGAGCCATCTCTCCGGGCCCCTCTTTTGGTTTTTGGGCCACTCCCCGGCGGTACTCAGGAGTTACTCTGGCTATCTGCTCAGAAATAGCTCCTGGCAGGCCCGGGGGACCATAAGGGACACTGGAATTCGAACCAACCACCTTAGGTCCTGGATCGGCTGCTTGCAAGGCAAACGCTGATGTGCTATCTCTTGGTTATCCCTTTCCGAATTTTTTTTGTTTTGTTTTATGTTTTTGGGCCACACCTGGTGACGCTCAGGGGTTACTCCTGGCTATTCGCTCAGAAGTCGCTCCTGGCAGGCACGAGGGACCATATGGGGAACCGGGGGATCAAACAGTGGTCCGTCCTAGGTTAGCGCAGGCAAGGCAGGCACCTTACCTCCAGCGCCACCGCCCGGGCCCCCTTTCGGAATTTTTTTTGGAGGGTCACACCCGGCAGTGCTCAGGGGTTACTCCTGGCTCCATGCTCAGAAATCGCTCCTGGCAGGCACGGGGGACCATATGGGGCACCGGGATTCGAACCGATGACCTTTCGCATGAAAACCAAACGCCTTACCTCCATGCTATCTCCCGGGCCCCCCTTTCGGAATTTCTAATTGAAACAGCAGTAGGGCATTTGCCTTGCATGCAGGAGGACTGTGGTTCGAATCCAGGACCGATCCGGGTTCCATTCGTGTGTATTGTCCAACCCCCCCCAAAAAAAGTGGGGCCATGACCTCAAGTACTGGATATATGGTGGTGGCATCCTTCCCTCCGCCAGCCCCCAGGAAGGCCTCAGTCCTGATGTCTGGAAGCCCAATCCCGCTCTCTGGGGAGGGGTGATGGCCTGGGGAGGACTGCCCCAAGGCCCAGCACTTGGCACCACAATGCAGGCTTTTCTGACCTTCCAACAGGGGCCCAATTCCTTGTGAGCACCAACTCAACAGCAGCATCCCTCATGCTCCCCTCACCCCTGCCCAAGTACCGGGGTGCAGGGGCTCCCCAAGCCCAGCTCCAGCTTGCTGAGGGCCCCTGGGCGGGATCCGTGGGGATGTCAGTGCGGGGGGTGGACAGTGAAAGACCCCTACGGGCGCTCGGGCCAGGATCAGGGACTGGGGAGTAGCCCGAGATGCTCAGCTTGGATGTAGCCGGGTCCGCCTGTGCCCGCCACCCCGGGAGCAGAGCTGCAGGGTGGCCGGTCCCCTGGCCCGTCGCTGCGGGAGTGGGCGTGGCGGGCCGAGGCTCCAGCCCCTCGCGTGGACCCGGCGGGGGGCGCAGGCTGAGCCCCGCCCCGCCCCGCGCGCTCCCTGGGCCCGGCGCGCGTTCCCGCGAGGCGGCGGCGGGCGGCAGCGGCTGCAGCAGCATCTACGAGCATCCCCGGGCAACCTCGGGCGGGGCCGGGCGGACGGACCGACGGACGCAGGACGCCCAGGGCGCCCGGCCGGCCGGGGCTGGCCATGGAGGGAGCCTCATTCGGCGCAGGCCTCGCGGGGGCCGCCCTGGACCCCGTGAGCTTCGTGCAACGACCCCAGACCCTGCTGCGGGTCGCATCCTGGGTGAGTGGCCCAGACCCCGACTCTGACCCTGACCCTGACCCCGGCCTCGCGCCCCCACCTTCCTTCCCCATCCGATCCCCTGCCTCCTGCAACCTCCATCCCCTCTCCGGGAGCCCGCAGCAGGTTGGGGTGACGTCACCGGCCAGGCGCACCCACCTGCCGGCGGGGGAAGGGCCGGCGGGGCTACCGCCGGGGACCTTGAGAGGTCATCACCGGCCGCCCCCACCCCCAGTTCCTCCGGGCCCAACGCCACCCTCCACCCGTTCCGTTCCGCTGCCATCGCTGTGTTTTTCTCGGATCCCAACGCTGGAAGCCAGCACAGGGAGCTAGCTAGTCCCGGGGCTTGGGCGTTGCGGGGGCCCACGTGAACGGCTGGGCACAGGCACTCAGGCCTTTCCCCGCACACACAGGATAGGATAGCGGGTCCTTCCCGGGTCCTGGCGCTCTTGAGCAGAGAGGGCTTACTGGAGATGATGTGGGAGAGGCAGGTGCATCCTAAGACTGTTCCTTCCAGGGAGTGTGTTGGTGGCCCTCTGGTCACTCAAGGTACAGTCCCTGTGTGCCTTCATGTCCCCCTTGGCTTGGAGCTGTGGCAGAAGTAGAATGAGCAGGTCCTTTGGTTTTTTGAATGTTTTCTTGGAAAAAGATATGCATACGGAGCCCAGATGCGTGCCTTGCACGTCCCCCACCTAGGTTCAATCCCCTACACCTCGTACGGTCCCCAAAGACCACCAGGAGCAATTCCAGACTGCAGAGGCAGGAGCAGGAGTAAACCCTGTTTATCTCTGTGTGGCCCCAAAAGAAAAAGGGCTAAGGAGAGCAGGATCTGGCTCACAGTGGCCTCAGCCCACCTGGCCGGAAATCCAGCTCCAGAGCTCAGGAGGCTGATGTCAGAGTCAGTGGCCACGGCAATAATTAGTTGCGGGAACCAGATCCAGCGAAGAGCGCCAGGAGGCCACTGTCCCGAGCCCCTCGCCTCACCCACTATACCTTCACCTGAAATTCCCCCAAATGTCCAGGCGATTCCTCCACCACCACCACCCTAGAATGACATTCCTGTCCCCTATCTCCTGGGGACCTAGGGTGACAGGCAGTGCGGGGGCCTCGGCTTCAATGTCACATCACCTATTGGAATCCTCATCTGGGTCCGAAACGAGGAAGAACAGTGTGACACTTGGTGGTCTAAGAGAGAAAGCAGGAAAAAATGGTAGGATTTCGCTTGTTGGTTTGGAAACACTCTTGGCTCAGGACTTGGGGCTGCGCCCGGTATTGCTCAGGGGTCCAGGTCAATCTCGTGCCCCAGCCCAGTGCCTGGTAGTCCCGCACGGTTTCTGGGCACAGTCGATGCTCAGGAAATGCTACTGGCGCAACTATTGCGAAATACACCAGGGAAAGGTCGGGTACCCAAACACCCCGCCAGGGATGCGCCGGGAACGCGCGCTCTGGCCTCCACCACCGCCGGTCCACCCTGAGCACCGGCCCACCCACCGCCCGCAGGTGTTCTCCATCGCGGTCTTCGGCCCCATCATCAACGAAGGCTACGTGAACGCTGGCAGCGGCCCCGAGCTGCGCTGCGTCTTCAACGGGAACGCGGGCGCCTGCCGCTTCGGAGTCGCGCTGGGCCTCGGAGCCTTCCTGGCCTGCGCCGCCTTCCTGATGCTCGACCTGCGCTTCCAGCAGATCAGCAGCGTCCGCGACCGCCGCCGCGCGGTGCTGCTGGACCTGGGTTTCTCAGGTGGGCGGGGCCTGTTGGGGCGTGGGCGTGGCGCTCCTCTAGTGGGCGGGAACCAGACCCGGGCAGAGCCAATGGGGCGGCGAGAGGCTGGGGTTGTGGGCGGGCTTAGATTAGGACCTCCTCCTAGGGGGCGCGGTCACACGCGCGAGGACCAATAGGGAGAGAGGGGCGGGGCTGATGTGGGCGGGTCTCACCCGGCCGTGCCCGCAGGGCTCTGGTCCTTCCTGTGGTTCGTGGGCTTCTGTTTCCTCACCAACCAGTGGCAGCGCACGGCGCCCGGGCCGGGCCCCACGCAGGCGGGAGACGCAGCGCGCTCCGCCATCGCCTTCAGCTTCTTTTCCATCCTCAGCTGGGTGAGTGCGCCCAGGGTGCAAGGGTGGAGTTGGGTGGACACACACCGCGCGGGCAGGCCCTGCCTAACCTTAGCGCATGGCACGCTCGCCCGCAGGTGGCGCTCACTGTGAAGGCCCTGCAGCGGTTCCGCCTGGGCACAGACATGTCTATCTTTGCCACCGACCAGCTGGGCGCAGGTGCGGGCCAGGCCTATCCCGGGTACCCGGTGGGCAGCGGAGTGGAAGGCACGGACACCTACCAGAGCCCGCCCTTCACCGAGACGCTGGACAGCAGCCCCAAAGGCTACCAGGTGCCTGCCTACTAGTGGCTGGCCCAGCCCTGCCTGAGCTCAGGCTGCCTGCCCGGCCAGTATTGGACTCCAGCTGCCCGGGGCCCAGAGGGGGTGGCCTGCAGGCTGCCAGAGCGTCTCCAAAAGCCCTCCCAGGCCCTGACTTCCTAGGTCCAGGCCTGAAGCCCTGGGCCTTGTCCAGGGATCTTGGGATCCCCTTAAGAAACAGCCAGATCAGGCCTCTGCGTCCAGCCGCCCTCCACAACCAGGTGTGGGGCCGACCCCACTAAAGGAGCGATTCTAGCAGCCCCTCCAGTGGCCACATCCCCTCTCCTGTCCCAGTGGGTAGTGGTTATTTCTCTCCTGCTGTTGGTGGCCCCCAGGGCTCTCTGCCCAAGCCCTTCCCAGGCTCCCTGTCGATGTCGTGTTGTGGTCTAATGTGCTGGTGTCGCCCCAGTTCCCCCACGAGCGGCCTCTCTGTGGCCCCAGCACCTGCTTGCCCTGGCCTGCCTGGGTGGGTGGTCCAGCCCTGAAGTGACCCCGTGGCAGCTGTAGGCCCGGTCCGGCCTGCAGAAGGAGTATGTTCCAAGGAGGAACACAGCCTGAGCGGCCTCTCCCGGAGAGAGAGAGCCTGGGTGCTCCAACTGCCCATGGGGCCCAGGAGACGGCCATTCCATGCAAACCCTGTACCTCGACCTCCAAGAGGATCCCCCCCTCCAACACCTTTCCCTGCACCTGGGGTAAGGCCCAGCCAGAGCTGGCTGCCCCCTCCTACCTCCCCATCCCCCGCTGATTCTTCATGCATTGCTTGAAGCTGGATTTCCGCATCCTGTTAATCCCAAACGCGTTGCCACATTTCATTCTCAGACAGAAACTCCTGCCCACAGTGGCGGCGAGTGACAGCCAGTGTGTCGTAGTGTAGACCATCTCCGCGTGGAGAACAAGTGGACATGTTTACAATTTTGGTATATATCCACCTCTCCTCTCCCTTTCGAAACACCAATCCGTGGTTGTGTATTTTCACTGACCCCTGTTCCAACCGAAACTTCTTTACAATAAAGACTGGAAATGGGTGGGCAGTGGCCATGTGCCTGTGATGTCATTTCTGCTCAGTTCCAGCCCAGCGGGGAAGTGAGGCACCTACAGTCCACACCTAATGCTCATTTAAACCTGGGAATTCATCACCAGGCTGAGTTGCCAGGAGCCACTCTTGTCCTGTTTAGGACAACTGGGACACATTGCATTGATGTCACCATGTCTTGAGGTGTTTGGGTCGATTTTGTTTTTTTTTTTTTAAGTGGGAATGGAACGTGGGGGACTCACACATGCCCAGTGGCCCTCTTTGAGAGTAAACTCTCCTCAGTGTTCGTGGTCCCTAACTGCCTTTGTATTCTCATTCAATTCCTCTCTGTAGATCAGACACCTCACAGGCCTGCAGCACACGAATAAATCTTGGCAATCTGTCATCTCTCGGCATTCAATCCCATGTCATTGATTTTAGTCACTACATGCGCAAACGCCACCTATCTGCTTCTGAACCCTTTTACTGGGACAGATCCTGTACCCATGGGACAATTGCCCCCCAGTCCTGCTGCCATAGACAGGCCCTGGGAACTTCTGATCTGTCTTTGTATATGTTTTGGTTTGGGCTACTTTTTGGTGCTGTTACTCATGGCCAAGCTCAGGGATGAGCTTGGGATAATAGTGGGTACAGGAGATTGAACCTGGGTTGGCCTTGTGCAAGACAACTGCCCTACCTGCTGGCCCCTCCTTTCAAAATTCTTCATCTGAGTAATTGAGGGTGTTTCCAGAGTTTCAGACACTCCCTGCACTCTCCTGAGTGTCAGGTCAGTCTCTTTAGCAACATGTTCCCAGGGGTTACAGGTGGAACCCCAGGTTTCATGCAACACTTAAGGAAGCACACACATCCCTATCCCTATGATGGGCTGGCCAGCAAGGCAAGTGCTGGGCCAGGCCTATGCCCTGGTCTCCCTTTCCCACAGCTGCCCAGGACCCAGGGGCTAATTGAGAAGCTGTCCTGTCCATTGACTGGTCCCCCGGCTCTCGGTTCAGCATGCAGAGAAGCTCGGGACACCAAGCAGGTGCATTATTGTAAAATAAATTTATTTGAAGATAAACTGTCTTATTATAAAAGGTCAGAGGCAATTTGAGATCCCAGATTCAACTTGTCTCAAAAAGATTCAACTTCAAGTAGCGCAGTTTCACGTCTGGTTTTTAATCCTGAACGACTGGAACCGCCAAACAGCCAACCATTTGTACAACACACTCAACCCCGATTCTGGCACTGGTGGGCCCACAGCACCCAGCTCAGGGCCTGGGCACAGAGGCTCTGGCCTCACAGCCAGGGCAGGGAGCTGCACTCCGGCTGGCCTCCCTGACACCTTCCAGGAGCAGAGATGGCCCAGCGCTACCCCAGAAGATGGGGGGCGGCCCTGCAGACCACCAGGTCAGGGCTTTCTGGAGACCCCCGTGGGATGACCACTGAGGGACCTGAGCTAGTGGCCAGCTCTTGGGGAAGGGCAGCAGCTCTGAGTGCGGCGCGTGCGGCCCGCACAATGGCAGGGGCTACGTGATGACCCTGCCGAGGGCCTGAAGGGACGGGAAGTCGTCGTCATTGCGGGCGGCATGCAGTGCACGGTGGCCGTCCACATCACTGTGTGCTAAGACCTGCTGGCAGGTGGGGCACACACAACAGGCCAGGTCCTCGTGCCCACCCGCCTGCCAAGCGCTCTTCTTGTTCCGCCGCGCCTTGGTGCCAGGCTGCGCTCGGCCTCGGAAGGCGGTGTGGGCTGATAGTAGCTCCTGCTGCTTAGTGGCATCAGGCAGCAGCACCAGCAACTCATTGAAGATCTTGGGGAAGTTGTCACCAAGCAGGTCCTGGCAGCTCTGGTAATACTGGGCTGCAGAAATGACACCCTGCGAGAGGGAGTCATGACCAGCCCACTCATGCCCCGCACCCTCTGGTCCACCATACCCACCCACTACTCACTTGGCGAAACTCGCCAGAGTGACTTTTGAACTGGCTGAAGCGTGTCTCGTCGCTCTGCAGGAAGTCCTTGATGGCCCGGATGAGCTGCAGGTTCCGCTCCCGAAAGCGCTTGGGCTCTAGGTAGGCCTGTGCCTCGGGTGGCCTGGGTCTGGGGGTTGGGGCAGCAGTGGGTGGAGGCCTGGTCCCAGGTCCCCCCACCCAAGGGGGCTGGGCCTGGCTGAACCCATACTTACACTTTTGCACTGCTGCTGGAGTGAGGGCCAGACAAGAGGCTGGAGAAGCCAGGTGGGGGCTTGCTCACAGGGGGCACCAGCCCTGGCGGCGGTGGGGGCGGCGTGCTCTTCAGCACCACCCCAGGGCTGAAACCTGAGGGGTGGCAGTCCCGGGAAGAGCATGACCCACCTTGGTCAGATGCAACTAGCCCGCACCCCCCACTGCCTCCCGGAGTCCAGTGAGGCAGAGCCCCATGCCCTGCTGCAGTCCACCTTGTGGCAGGTAGCCCACCTGGGGGAGGTGGCATCCTGGGTGGGCAGGAGCTGCTGAGCACTGGGAAGTCTTCCTGGGGTGCAGGGCCCGGGGGCCGAAGGAGCCCTGGGGGCTCCTTGGGAGTGCCTCGAGCCAGAGCCGGTGCCTCTGAGTGTCCGTTGACAATGACGCCTGCTGGCCCCTCCCTGCTGTCAGATGGGGCCAGGCGTGTGTGCTCAGTACCCGGAGGTCCAGCCTGTTCAGAAGGTGGTGGCGGGGGAGATGGGGTCCCCTGCTTTTCCAAGCCCACCTTCTTCCTCTTGCCCACTTTGGTGAAAGATGGGATGGCCCCAGAGGCCAGCAGGGTGGGCCCAGTCCCCACAGGGGGTGCACCTGGAGACTCCTCCTCTGTAGGGCCCAGTCCGCCCTTCTTCCCGCCCTTGCCCCCTTTCCCTGCCTTCCTGGCAGCCAGGGCCCCGGGGCTGGGCTTGGCCCCCTTTTTGCTGCTGTTCCAGGCAGAGAGGAGGCTGGTGGGGGCAGTGGTGGGCTTGGCAGCTGAAGGAACCAAGGCGGGGAAATCCTCCTCTTGGAAGGCACCCCTGCCCCGAGGTCGCGGGGGGTATGCCAGGTGGGGTCCTGAGGTCACTGACAGGGCAGAGGCTGAAGATGTGGAGGCGCAAAGACTGGGGAAGTCTTCGTCCTTGAGCTTCACTGGAGCTGGCCTGAGGGAACTGACCCAGGGAGGGGGCACAGGTCAGTGGTGCCAGCCATGCCCACCACCCCATGCCCCACTGTACAGGCCCCCATCATACCCCCCAGAGTCCACACACCTTCCAAGCACAGGCCCGGCTGCAGGACTGCTGGCTGGGAAGAGATTCTGGCTTACAGGCCCGTTCACAGAAGCTTCTTTAGGGCCTGTAGGACACAAGATGCCAGGACCACCCTATATCATGGCCTCCGGCAATGAGGGATGGCGCAGGGCTGGGGGGGACACCCACTGTCCGTCACAGGGACCTGGCTCACCTGGGCCTTCGCCCTGAGTCCGGGTCGGTCGCCAGGAACCTCGGGCTTCTTCAGGGCCCCGCGTCCCTGCCTCCTCCCGATCCTCACTCCTGCCTGTGTCCAGCTGCTGCTGAGCAGCTACCGAGGCCTGGATGGCAGCGGCCACTTCCCGGTCTTCTTCTTCCCTGGGGAGGGGCAGCCTTTAGGCAGGGCAGGCCCCAGGGGTGCAGTAGATGCCTGGCCAGCCTGCAGGGGGCACCTGTGCAGCCAACAGCACAACTGCTGCTCTGGGGTCATGTCCAGGGTCCCAGGTCCCACCCAGGGTCCAGGGTCCTAGGTCAGCAGCCTGAGCTGGATGAAAGCGTCGCGCGGGGGAATCCTCCCACCTCTTGTACCTCCAGCTTCCTCGGCGGCTCTGCTGGGCTCCACGCCCGCCGGCCCGGCCTGCACGGCTCTGGCGGTGGTACCTGTCCACCTCCTCATAGTCCTCGCCGCCCACCACCCCTGCAGGCGACATAGCTGTAAGGGAGGGGGGCTGGGGGCTGGACCCATAACCCATGGGCTGGAGCCATCATGCCGGGTGGTCCCTCACCCTCGGCCCTGCGCGGGTGTCGAGGTGTATAGTTGAACTGCAGGTCGATGTGGCGGTTTTGCCGGGCCTCAGCACGGTTGCGGCTGTGGCAGGCCATCTTGTGGGCCTTGAGGTCGATCTCGGTGCGGAAGGCGTGCGTGAACTGCTCGGTGCTGCAGCGGCCCTCCTCACACAGGAAGTGCTTCTCCCGGAAATGCTCACGCAAATAGGCATAGTCACTGGTGGGGCAGGGAAGAAGGGAGGGAGGATGGCCATGGGGTCAGGATCAACCAGGCCCCAGAGCATGAGTCTGGCCTAGACATCATGCTACCTAAGAGCCTACCCTGGTTCTCTCTACCAGGCCAGACTGTGCACACACGCATCTTCCACTCTGGGCCCAGAAACACGCACACCTGTATTCACACACATGTGCGCACCTATAGTAGTCCTGAGCACCGTCGGTGTCGCAGAAGTGGCAGAAGTAGTGGTCCCGGCGCAGGTGCTTGAGCAGCTCATCGTTGTCCAGGTATCGCTCATCACAGAACTTGCAGAGGGGGTGTCCACGGTGCGAGGTGTCATCAGGGTCCCCTTGCATGCGGTGCCGCGCCAGGTCCTTACGTGAGTACCACTTGCGCTCGAAGGTGAAGATCTGTAGGAGAGGAGCCGGAGAGATAGCACAGTGGTAAGGCATTTGCCTTGCACGCGGCTAACGCAGGAGGAACCCTGGTTCAATTCCTGCCATTCCATATGGTCCCCTGAGCCTGCCAGGAGCGATTTTAGAGCGCCGAGCCAGGAGTAACCAAAAACAAACAAAAAATAGATCTGTAGGACGGCTCATGTTATGCTCAGGGCTCCCTATGGCGTGTCCCCCAGCCCACACCGTGAGGTGTCTGAGTCAGAGCCCCCTCTACCTTGAGGTGTCTGAGGCACAGTTTACAGCAGAAGAGCTCATGCTGCTTCCTCATGTGCTGCTCCAGATCCCCAAAGAGGTTGAAGGCCGGCAGGTCCAGGCAGCGTGGACATTCATGCTGCAGCAGCTGCCTGGGAAGACAGAGGCCGCGCGGGCCGCATCCGCCCTGTGGGCCCTGTGGGCCCCTCGCCCCACAGCCTTGTCCCCAGCCCCCGCCAGCCTCACACGTACAAGGTCAGCATCCCCCTCCACCTCCCGCATCTGTAAGGCTAGCACCCACCCCACCTGCCTCACCTGTACAAGGCCAACACCTGGTTGTCGGCAAAGTAGATGTCATAGGTCTTCTCGTGCTGCAGTTTCGAGAGTGTGATGCTGGCAAAAGCCGGGAGTTTCTTCCCGAACACCACCTGGGTACAGGGCAGGGGCACTGAGCGTCCACTGAGCCATGCAGGGCAGGAAGGGCTGGTGCAGACCCGGGGAAGTGAAGGCAGCAAGGGGTCGCACGAAGCCGGAGCCTTCCATGAACTCCGTGGAAGCCCCAAGAGACTGGAGGCGACTGCAGGCTGGTGCCCTGACAGGGCCCCCCAACCTCAGCTCAGCCCTGCCCTCCAAATGGAAAGGTCAAGGCAAGGTCATCCTCATCAGCTCAGATGTGGAAGGGGGCAATAGGCCCCAATGGTGCTGAGTAGACACCCCTACAGCAGAGGGGAGGGCTGAGAGTTTGGCCTCAATGCAGTGCCCAGGTAGGGGAGAGGGAGCAGGGAGCCACAAATGGCTACAAAGGCACCCCTGCCTGGAAGAACCCTCAGCTCTAGAGCCAGGACCCAGGACCTGCTGGGAGAGCCTTGGCGGGTGATGCAGAACAGCTGCAAAGGCCTCTACCAAGGTGCCCTAGGTGCCCCCAAACATGTCAGCAGGCCTGGGGTTCGCCCTTGCCCAGGACCAGGCTAAGCAGCGCAGAGCCCCAGAGCAGTGGATGAAGATAGTGCGAAACAAGTAGTACAGAGCCTGTAGCGGGCAATCATGCCAGACAGGCCTGTGTGCAGGGAGTAGAGCAGTCCCAGAATCAGCTCACTCCCACCCCACCCCCGAAGTGGGCATGGCTGGAGTAGTTGTAGTCCTGTCCAGAGAACAATGGCCTGACAAGGCACCCTGCCCTGTTGTTGCAAGGATATGACTGTATGGGAGGGGCGGCTGGCTCTGACAGCCCCGAAAAGAAAGCAAAACTTGAGGAGCAGTTTCTCCATATCCTACTCCTCCAGCCTGTTCTGGGTACCCCAGGAAGGTTCAGGCACAGCAGGGGCCCCACCAGCTGCTTGAGCGTTTTGGCAGCATCTCCTGCCCAGTTCATAAAAACCTGGACCCAGGAACAGAGGAAGCAAGGGCCAGTGGCACAAGGTCAAGAAGAGGAAATGGCCACCCAGATTCCCTAGATATTCCGGAAGGTCCAGTGCCGCCCAGCCAGACACCCATCCTAGCAACACACAGGGGGCTGGCTGGCCGGTCTGCAAAAAGGGAGGGAAGCTACAGGTGAACTGGGAAGTGGGCCGGGAAGGTTACGTCATGCCACGCCAGGCCAGGCCGGGCAGGCTGGCATTCGGAAATGCCCTCTGAGGAGACACAGGCCAAGGTTCCCGAATCTTCCACACCCGCCTCCCTCCTCCCAGGGAGGGCACTTCCAGGGGACCCTGTCTCATAACCCTTTCCCGTGCCGGCCAGCATGGTGAGGTGAGAGGGCTCCTGCCCCTCGCTGGGCAAAGCGACGCTAAGGCATCATCACTCCTCGGAGGAAGAAGAAAGGCTCCTTCCTGGGCAGATCCAGACAGCCCGGATCTCCTCCGGGGGGTGGGTGGCCTGCCTTGCCTGGAGGTTTCACAACAGCTGCTGGACAAACATCGTAAAACCCAGCAGCCAGCCAGCCAGCCACCCAGCTGGCGCAGGGCGCAGAGGGTCAGCCTCGCAGGGCAGAGGGGAGAGAAGTTAGGGGCCGCTCCAGCTGCCCTCTGACCCCTCCACTGGGCCCTCAATTCTGCAGCGTCAGGAAGGGTCCCGGTGCCCCTTTGGACACGGGACAGGAGAACTTCAATGTTCGGCCCGAACGATCGGGAGGCCGGCCCGGTTTCCCCTTCCCGCCCAGTGGCAGAGGCCGGGCACCCCACGCCCGGCTGGGCACGGCAGGTCTGGGGGGGGGCTGCCCCCCAAGGCAAGGCTCCCCAAAGCGACCCGGGGTTGCTCCGGGGCACTTCCCGGGAGATCAGGCGCCGATCCAACTTGCCCCGGCCCCGATCCCCGGCTGCAGGCCGCCCTGCCCGGGCCTCGAACCCGGGGACCGCCGTGGGGCCGCCCCACGCGCACCTGGCGCAGCTCCTCGCGGCACACGGCGCAGTAGCGCTGCTCGCACAGGACCCGCATCTTGGTGGAGCAGCGGTAGCACACCGGGTGGTCGCAGCGGCCCAGCGCCGTGGCCTCCAGGTCCCCGCAGCACAGCACGCAGCTGCCGCCGCCCCGCTCGGGCAGCGCCGCCGCCGCCGCCGCCTCCAGGGTCGCGCACCGCCCCTCGGCGCCAGCAGCCACCGTCGTCGCCGCCATGGTCAGCTCCGGCCCCTCCCGGCCGGCGGCGCGGCAGGCCCGAGGCCACGCCCCTTCCGGAAATGTCACGGCCGCCGGGCAACGGCCCCGCCCGGCCGACGGAAGTGCCGCCCGGCTATCGGCCCGCCCCCGCCGCCGCCGCCGCTTCCGCTTCCGCCCACCGAGACGCCGAGGCGGCTAGAGCGGAGCCGACAGCCCGAGCCGGCGTTCTAGCCGGAGCCGGCGTCTCGTTGGCCGTCGGGGGTCTTCCCTCCTTTCCGCCTCCCTTTCCTCCTCTCGCTCCCCTGTCCTTCCTTTTCCTCTGCCCTTCCCTCTCCCTTTTCCTCTCTCCCTCTCTCCTTTCTCTTCCTCTGCCCTTTCCTCTGCCTCTCTCCCCCTCTCCTTCCTTTTCCTCTGCCCTTCCCTCTCCCTTTTCCTCTCTCCCCCTTTCTTTCCTCTTCCTCTGCCTCTCTCCCCCTCTCCTTCCTCTCCCTCTGCCCTTCCTTCTCTCCCTCTCTTCCCCTCTCCTTCTTCCTCTGCCCTTCCCTCTTATTCTCCCTCTCACTCCCTCCTTTTCCTCTGCCCTTCCCTCTCCCCCCTCCTTCCTCTTCCTCTGCCCTTCCCTCTCCCTCTCTTCCCCTCTCCTTTCTCTTCCTCTGTCCTTCCCTCACCCTCTTCCTCTCCCTCTCCCTCTCCCCAACTCCCTGCCCCCTTCTTCAGGATCATTAATGATCACAAAAGGATGTTTCCCTGGTTCCGGAGCTGATGGTTGTCAGCAGCACCTGTACTAAGAGGGTTCTCATCTATCCACTGTTCCTCATGAACTGGACACTCACTTTTTTTTTTCTTTTTTTTTTTTTTTGTTTTTTGGGTCACACCCGGCAGTGCTCAGGGGTTACTCCTGGCTCCATGCTCAGAAATTGCTCCTGGCAGGCACGGGGGGGACCATATGGGGCACCGGGATTCGAACCTTTTGCATGAAAGGTCTTACCTCCATGCTATCTCCCGGGCCCCACAACTTATTTATTTTTGGTTTGGGGGCCACATCCTACAGTTTTCAGGGATTACTCCTGGCAGGCTCCTGGACCCAATGGGATGACAGGGATAAAACTCTGAGTCAGCCAGGTGCAAGGCAAATGCCCCTACCCGCTGTACTATGTATGGCTCGGGCCCCTCCATGCACGACTTTATTTGCTACCTCTAGTGAGACAAAGTATGAGAGCCACATCAGCATTTTC
>PVKC010033588.1:0-14006 GCA_004027635.1 Crocidura indochinensis | reverse complement strand
TCCTAGAGATGCTCAGGGGACCATATCTAGTGCTGGGATAGGCTGCATGGTATTCAAGGCAAGGACCTTAACCTCTATACAAACTATATCCCTGACCTCTGTTGACTGTAGTGATTAGGTGATTTGTTTGGGGGCCTGGGGGTATTCAGGGCTTAATCATGACTCTCTACTCAGAGACCATTCCAGAATTTTCTAGGAGATTTTGTGTGTGCCAGGAATGGATCCTGTGTTGTCTACATGCAAGGCCATGACCTTATGTTGAGTATCATCTCTGACTCGTGACTGCTTTTTTAAAATAGATATTAAAAATTATTATAATACCAAGAATTTAAATAATTTTCTGTTTAGTCTTTTCTAAAGTTGTAGTCTTTAAAAAGGCCTCTTTTTCCTTTAACAGCACAATTTTATGTTCTAGCACACCGTTAAAATTTCTTGAATTTGTCGAGTTTCTTGGAAGTTTGCCTCCTTAGACAGGAACAATTTGGGATATAGGAAAAATTTTAGGACATTTATACTGTATATTCAGAAAATCCTTTTATAGTTCCTTTTGTCTCTGGAGTTTTCCTTCACTTTTCAGACTTGTAACCCCTCCGTTTATTCTCTGACACCTTGAACCAGTAATGTAGAAATTCTGATGGAGTTCAATCTCTTCTACTCTACAAAGAGTAGAGTGTGACTTCAGGATAAAAGTCAGGCAGGATTTTGTTAACCAGTGCACTTCCCACCTCAATTTCCTGTAGCTTATCCTCTAGAGCTTATTTTTAAAAACAATTTGTCCAGAGTTATCATTTTTTTTACCTGCAGGACAGCTATTTTGATGTTAGTACGTTTTCATAATCTGAGCTAGAACACAACTTTAATTTAAACTGAGACTGTTGTTTATTCACCAATAGCTTTTTTATGTTGAAAGACAAAAGTCAAGGAGAGGTTTCACTTTTTTTTTATCAGGACACTGTCTCTATTCATCAGGAAAAATTTTAAGGATTCAGAAACTCAATCAAATCAGTGAAAATTCTGTGTTGCCCTGTTATGAAAAGTCCAAGAATCATGAAGACCTAGATGCACACTGTAATCAGGAAAGGCAGTAAGGCCTCTCTAGACAGGAACACAGGGGCTGGAGAGATAGCATGGAAGTAGGGCATTTACCTTTCATGCAGAAGGATGGTGGTTCGAATCCTGGCATTCCATATGGTTCCCCGAGCCTGCCAGGAGCGATTTCTGAGTGCAGAGCCAGGAAAAACCCCTGAGTACTGCCTGGTGTGACCCAACCCCCCACTCCTCAAGAAAAAGAGAATGGACATTAGAAGACAGAAATGGTGGATAACAGTTGCATACTTGTGATCAGGAACAGAGAGCCACTTGTTCATTTAAGCAACATTTAGCTTATAATTTGTTTAGGCAAAGTACAAACTAGAATCCCAAAGAGTCATTGCCAAGTCAGATTAGATTTACTCTGCAGAGGAAGCCCATCTGAGAGGCTCAAGGAATGCTGTGGGAGGCTATTGTGATGTCATATTCATCTCCTGTTCAGTAACTAGGCACTCATACTCCTGGATGCCAGCAGTGTGGGAAGTGGATGGATTATAGCTAATGTCCCTCTTAAAGCATTTCCCTCTGTTTTGAAGTGCTACTTTGCAGAATGCCATGCTTCCTTTCCTGGTGAAGTGCATATTCAGTTATTGGTAAGTCAGCGGTACTTAGTATAAGTCTTCTTGTCACAAATTGATGTTTCTATAAAAACTATTCAATTGTCATAGTTTTGATGGAGTCAGTTGTTTTATCTGGATCAAAAAAATTCTCCTAAATCATAGTCCTGACCTCATACCTTTAAAGTTTGTTTTTTTTTATGCTCTAGTTTCTCATGCAGTGATATCTATCCTGGCACTCCTAGTGAAGCCCATCTAATGTAACCTTTAAAATGAATGATAATCACCATGAATGGTTTACCTGTACTTATATTTCCCTAGTTTTGTATCCCTAGACATATCATTTGTTTGTTTTGTTTTGGGTACACAGCTGGTGGTGCTCAGGGCTTACTTTTGACTCTGAACTCAAGGATCACTCTGGTAGGGCTTAGGGGAACGTATGCAGTCAAAACTGAACCTGGGTTGGCTGTATGCTAAATAACCACCATACCTACTGAACTACCACTATGACCCCCACATCTTGTAGATTTTTATATTTATTGTCTATTGAGATAGAGATCTTGCCCTGTGAAGTATGATGGAGTTATTTTTGTACTTTGGTATTTATTGTAGTGTTGTAATATATATTTTGAAGAGGTGTAAAATTGTATGCATAAAGCATTGTCACACAAACCAATGTTACCTCAGTTAAAAAAGAAAATATTAAATAATATGCTATTACAATGTATAAATTTATAAAGAATGATACATGTTATAATTTTCAGAATTTTGGAGACTTTAATGGGAGAAATACAATATGAGTGAGGAAATAGATTTTAAATGTTTTCACTACTCTATATTTTAAGATGAGTGTATTGTACTATTCTTTAAACTTTTATGTTACAGTCTTATAGTGTGAGGTTATTTATATAAACATAAATAAATAAGAATAAGATTGATTACCTCTACCTTTTTCTGCCTGATAACATTTTTAATATTAATGTTATGATTCATTAATTTATTCTTAATAGATACTTTTTAATTAAGAATTATGTATTAGACTACACTTATTATCCCAGATGGAGTAATGAGCTGAAAAATACCACCTGCTTTTTAGTTTGTATTGATTGTTAAAACAAATTGCCGCAAATTTAGTGCCATAAAACTTTAAAAACATTATATGACTGTTATTATTAAACATATTATATTACACTTTAGGGTATCAGAGATTTGAAATAAATTTTATTAGGGTTCAAATTATGATTTTCTTATAGGGCTACATTCTATTCTAGAACCTGTAAGAAATTACTTCTTTGACTTTCCTGTTCTTGGGGACTATCCAAATGACTTTCTGATGACTTTTATCATTGAGGCCAGTAATTCTTGGGCACGTCTTTTTCATTATATTGTATCCCTTGATCTCATTCTAAGTCCTCCCTGTTTTCCACTTAAGAATACTTGTGTACAAGTTGGATATACTCAGATAACCCAGGGACATTTCTTGAATAAGAAATTTAAATTTCCTTTGAAAATTCAACATACTTTGTAATTTAATGTTTTCCAGATTCTGGGATTTATAATTTAAGAAATGTGTGTGTTTGCATGTGTATATGAGGGGCAGTCAGAATGCCACAAGTTTTCTACATATATGATTATATTGATATAAACATCAAGCAATATATGACAGAACTCTCAATTATGGGAATTTGGGGTAATTGCTTATCATGTTGGATGACTTCTAGGATCCATTTTTGGGTAATGCCTAAAAATCCTCTGAGTTTGGTAAGCAAATGCAAGACAATATTAGAGAAGGGGAAAAGAGAGAAAACTCAGACAACTTTCTGAGAAAAAAAGTTAGAGAATTCAGCTATATACTCTTCAGTGAATATGTGTGAATATATACAGAGGAAACAAACAGCTGAAAGAATTAGACAGTTCTTGGCTTGTTTTGGGGCCACAGCTGGCATCAGCTCAGGGGTTACTCCTGGATCTGTGCTCAGAAATCACTCCTGACTTGAGGAACCATATGGGACTCCGGGGGATCGAAGCGCATTCCATCCTAGATTAGTGCATGCAAGGCAGATACCTTACCACTTGAGCCACCGCTCCTGCCCCTGTTTTTGGCTTTTTTATTGGGATGAAAGTTTTTTAGTTGGTTTTCAGGGCTATCTTATGATTTATAGACTATTACATATAGTACAAATAATACTTTAGGCTGAATAGTAAAAGATCAATAATAGAGTTAGCACTTCTCCACTCCAGTTATACCAAAATAATTCTTAAAATCAAAACCCCAGAAGTATATGTTTTTTTAAATATAAATAACCTAACTACATTTCAGAACAAAAATGAACAATATGTTAAGGAATAAAAAATCTACCATTTATGTCAAAATTTAGAATATTTGAAATTCAATGAAAAATTACCAAGCTTGCATATTAGACTCTGAAATTATTCACATTCCAACTTGGAGTTGTATGATTTCATTCTTTTACTTTATCATGTTCCCTCTTCTTTATCTCTTTTCTTTCATATATAATAAATAGAATTATTTTTCTATAAAAATAGAGGCTTATATAAGAAAAATAATTCTAAAGAGAATAATAAACTAACATCCTAAAAGGTAAATACTGCGGCTGAGGAAGTAACATTAGAACCTGAAAAAGAAATACAATATATGTAGATAAATTAGCATGAGACATGTGGACTAGATTCCACAGAAGGGGGAAAGTATGAAGAAAATTATTAGGAAAGTTAAATTTCTGAATTTATTGAGTGGCACAGATTTACAAACACAGAAACCTCAATGAAACCAATTACAAGAACCCTGAAGAAAGTGACATTAAATATTTAATAAAGTTTTCATTATCTCTCATAAATAAAAATGGAAAAAATGACATTTATATACTGAGAAATATACTCTAAGACTGTCAGAAGTTTATCAGGAGCAATGCTAGTGAGAAAGAATTGAGCAACATATTAGTTTTCAAATAACAACAATAGAAAGATATAATTAGTCTCTCTTTTTAAAACATTGTACAAAAATGAAGACACAGTTACGTTTGTTTAGCAATTAAAAAGCTCAAGTACTCACCACTGGCAAACTTTCACTGTGAAAAATATTAAAGAAAATTCTTAAAACAGAAGGAAATGTTTAAAAGACCTTTTACACAAAAGAATGAAAATCATGAGAAAGGGCAGTTAAATAAATCAATGTGTGCATTATTTTGCTAATTGATGTTACAAAATAACACAAATGGAAAGTCTTCAAATAACAAAAAAATATTGTCAATTCTAAAGGCTAAAGGCCCCAAATCAAGTGTGTAGTACCACATCCCCCCTAAGAACCTGCCAGGCCCTCTCTTCCGTTTTTTCCTAGCTTCTGTTAGTTGGTCCCTCAAAGCAAGACAATTCCTGCAGGGGCATCCCTCCATTCTCTCTTTGTTGTTACATGGCCTTTTCACTGGGCATCTGTATCTCTGTATCTTTATCTCTTCATGGGTATTAATCCTGTAGGATTAGATCTCATTCTACTTCATTACTTCACTATGATATATCTATGCACTATGATTAATAATGTTAATAAAGTTTTAAGCATACAATGTCTCAACACCATCAGAGTGACAGCATCCTTCCACCAATGTTTCAAAGTTCCTTCCCATCATACCTCAGACCTTCTTTGTAGATTCAGTCCTCTAGGCTGATTCTCAGGGTCTTATACCATTGAACACTTGTTTTTCCCTCACTATATATATATATATATATATAGTGAGGGAAAAACAAGTGTTCAATGGTATAAATATATATATATATATATTCATATGAGAAGGATCATTCTGTTTTTATTCCTCTTCTTCTAACTTCACTGAGCTTTATACCCTCTAACTCTGTTTGTATAGCAGTCAATTGCATAGCTTCATTTAACTGAATAGTATTCTGTGTGTTGTTTGTGTATACATGTACATATGCACATTTGTGTCTGTATACACATATAAGGAATATATATATAAAGAAACTAGAATCTCTTTAAAGAAATTTGTATATATACATATACAAAGAAATTGCTATATATATTTGTTCTTGGACAATTCTTGATTATTATAACTAGTGCTGCAATGAACATAGAATGCAAATGTCTTTTCAGAATATTTTTGGGTAACTGAGTTAGAAAGTTGAATCTGGCTCATATGAAAACTCAAATTTTAATTTATTGAGACGTCTCCATACTGTTTTCCATATAGGTGAAGCTAGATATATTTCCATCAACAATGAATGAGGGGTCCTTTTTTAATTTTTTTTTCTGAGCACTAGATTTTATTTCCCTTAAATACTTGAAAATAAATTAATTCTTAGAACTTGGAAAGAAGATGTGTACTCTAATGATGGGAAACAATAGGAGTTGGGTTACGAACAAGTTGAAATCAACACAATTGTTCCTTCATATGCATTATAATTGAAATTATTGTTATAAACAATAGTTATATAATCAATATTTTAAAAATTAAATTGATCACACTATTTTCCTTTCTAATAAACAAGAATGGGACTGAATAATTGTTTAACATAAGTCCCAACAATGTATTATTAATTGAATTTTAGCTATTGTAATGAGTTCTAATTGCTCTATCTTTGTGGGGTCATTTATTTACTTTTTTTGTTTGTTTAAGGTCACACCTAGCAGTGTTCTGGGTTATTTCTGGTTCTGTGCTCAGAAATCACTCCTGGCAAACTCAGATGACCATATGGGATGCTAGTCATGAACCCAGGTTCATTCTGGGTCATCTGCATGCAAGGCAAACACCTTGCTGCTGAGCTATTGCTCTAGCCTCAATTTATTTAGTTTATTCTTTTTTTAATTATTATAAAATTTTTATTTGAGCACCATAATTACAAACATGATTGTAGTTGGGTTTCAGTCATAAATAGAACACCCCTCCTCACCAGTGAAACGTTCCCACCACTGATGCCTCCACAAGACAGGCATTCTACTTCTCACATTCATTAACTTTGTCATGCCAGTTGTTAGTGTAGTTATTTCCCTAACAGCATTCACCACTCTTTGCAGCGAACTTCATACTGTGGGCTGGTCCTTCCCGCCCTTCACTCTATTGTCTCTGGGATTATTACATTAATGTCTTTACTTTTTTTAAAAACACATAGAGGAGTGAGACTAATGCCTTCCTCACACTTATGTTTATCACAGCACTATTTACAATAGCCAGACTCTGGAAACAACCAAGATGCCCTTCAATAGAGGAATGACTAAAGAAACTTTGGTACATAAACACAATGGGATATTATGCAGCCGTCAGGACAGATGAAGTCATGAAATTTTCCTATACATTATATTGAATGAAATAAGTCAGAGGGAGAGAGATAGACACAGAATGGTCCTTAAGATGAGTCTGAACTAATCTTAACTGATCATACCTGCAATGACAACAACGTCACATTATGGGGTTTAAGAATTCAGCATTTTGTGGGTAAAACATCACAACTTATGTAATTAGTATAGTTTTTCTTAGTAATAATAAAAAATTTTTGATTTGGGGACCACACTTTGCAGTGCTCAGGGGTTACTCCAAGCTCTGTGCTCAGAAATCACTCCTGCCAAGCTCAAAGGACCATATGGGATGCTGGGGATTGAACCTGGGTAGGCTGTGTGCAAGGCAAATGCCCTTCCTGCTGTGCTATCATTCCAGCCTCAGTACTAATTGTTTTTACATTAAGAAGTTCAGTGTGAATTTTGTCTGTCTAAAACCTTTTGGTGTGTTATAAAATGGAAATAATTGCTTTCATATCTATATCATTCCAGTGTAGGATGTGAATGCTATTCTTTTTGTGTAAGTTTAAATTGAGATAGAAGGAAAATATTCTAGTAAGTATATACCTCATTTATATGAGCTTTTGTTTACTTTGCATAATTAGTAATGGTACTGTATTGTGTAACTAAATAGCATTGGATAAAATTGAGAATTTCAGCTGCAAAAAAACCCTCCATAGGCCATCACATATTTACCACTAAATGGTTTGCTTCAGAGTGTGAGGAACAAGGTTTGCAACAGGTTCACAAATAGTCAATGAGGTGTCTTAAAATCCCAAGACAGTGATAAAGTCAGCATTCTTAAATAAAATCAAGACAAACCATTTGCTTTCTCTTGACAATACCTACCTCAATTTATATCTAAAATTGACTACATTTCATTAAGGGTGAAGTGGCTCTTTTTTCATCTATATCATTTGAAAACAATCTACCTTGAAATAATGATTCTTCTGCATGCTCCATTAGCTGTGCTTTACTGCCTTCTGCTACGTGCTTTGCTAGATTTGAGTCAACTCTTTCTATCTGAAATAAAACAAGTCATGTACTCTACCTTTTCAGTCTGATCATCCAGCCTAGGTAGTCATGATTTTAAGGATCAAGTAAAGTTTAAATCAAAAATAATCACTGACCCCCTAAGTCACTGCAATGTGCTGGCCCTTGGTAAAAAGGTTTCCACAGTTTGGCTCTAAATGTGCCTTTTTCTATGCTCCATATACATCTGGAGAAATAGGACATTTTTTATAAATAAATTTTATTAAAAAATTCAGCTGTTTTAAGATATTTAAAGTGCTAAAGACTATTTTATAATCTCACAAAGAAAATCTCAGATTTTTGAAAGAAGTCCTATGCTCCAGTGACCTTATTGCAGAGACAATAAGGCCAACACTGTTAATAAGTCTTAACTTTTCCCAGTGGAATAAAAGTGGTTCATATTAAGCTGTTATTATAACTACATGAAAGTTTTCAGACTGTTACATTTTTCTTAACTAAGTTTTCATAGCTACATGATAGGTGATCAGTTGAGAATTCCTTTGCTTTGTATTTTTAATTACTTTTTTTGTTTGCTTTTGTGCCCCACTTGGTGGTACTCAGAACTAACTGTCTCTCCACTTAGGGATCACTTCTAGGATTCCAGTGTTTGAATTCAGGTCATCCAGATGCAAAGCAGCATCCCTACCAGCTCTCCTATCATTATGGTTTCTAGACCTTTAACTTTATTAAGTTGTTAAATTTATGTAATCTAATCACCATCACCAAAAAATGTTTGGGATTCTCACTCATGGATTCCATTTCAAGGTCAATATTCAAACGTAAAGCTCATCACCCATTAGACTATTAACCACAATTTCTCAAAATTATCTGCCAGAGTCAGCTAAAACTGTGGAATGACCAGTTATGATTTTGAAAAATTAATTATGTGATTTCTATTTTTAAGAATGGACAATTCAATTATTTAGACTAAATATTCTACAATTCTCAAATAAAATGTTATTTACATATTATAGACCTGACCAGATTGTATAGATCTATTGGATACAAATGTAGAGAAAACCAGAGCTCAGAGATAAAGCAAGAAATCACTTTTCTCAAAGAATGTTGCTGAGTGGGCAACTGTAAACTTAAGATTTTATACTTTAGTTTTGTATATTCATCATTTTGTAAATGTACTCCTCCATTCCCCATTCCTACAACTGAATTCTTATTTTCTCTATCTGGTATACCTTTCTTATTGAATACTATTTGAATATATAGTTAATCTTTCTGTTATAAAATAATTTGCAATTTTAATCATCAAATTTACTGAAAAATTGAGATATTATGCAAGGAATAATTTTTAGAATATATATATAAAATAAAAAATAAGGGATAGTGATATATATTAAAATAAGTGACTAATAGTGGCTGAACACTTCCACCATAGATATTTGGTTCAGAGTACAAAGGAGCATATTTGTTCATTATATTTTACTATGTGTATCATTTCATCCTTGCTTTTATGTGCTATCCAGTATATTCTATGTGTTATCCAGTATATATTCCATGGAAAAGCAAGCAAGGCTCTGTGCATACAACAGGTTAAGGAATATGATGAAGGAAAAAGACTATTGACATCATGAAGTTTGATCAAGTATGATACTACTGCTGGCAGAGGGGGAAATAGATCAAGGCATATTTCTGACACAGGACAGTTTCATTTTTGAAGTCTCTTTTTGCTATTAAAGGTTTCTCAGTAGTAAGGTCAGTTCAGAATTGTTTTGGTTTTATGCATACTGAATGGGACCTGAAATATTAACCCTTAATAAGACTGCATGTAGGCTAAGAGCAAATCTAGATTTGAGGGTAATTATTCTGTAAGACTATATAAAAATACTAAAAATCTATACAAATGTTCCTCATAAGGTGTGTTTATATATCTGAGTAATCTTTAAGAGTAGCTCTAAAAATGAGTAATAATTATTAGATAAAGAATATTTGAGGAGTTCCATCCCCCAGCGTCCCATATGGTCTTCCAAGCCAAGAGTGATTTCTGAGCCCATAGTCAGGAGTACCCCCTGAGCATCACCAGGTGTGGTGCCCCAAAAAGTATTTGAATCCACGTAAATGTTAAAGCTAAGTAATTTTTAGAATGTCAGATGAAATTATGTCTCAATTAATATTTACGCTACATCCCCTTTACTATTAAATGCCATGTGGGCAGGAAATCAAGATTTTTCAAAGACCTAATACCTGTGAGTACAGATTATTTTATCAAGCATCCTTTCTTACAGGTGTCCTTCTTCAAGCAGCCCTCTTTCAGGGTACAGGCCACTTTGAAAAAGTTTCTGTAATAGCAGGTAGCTTTAAAAAATACCCTCTCTTAGGCATGTAGGGCCTTTTTAAACTTGGTGCCATCCTAGCTCTCAGGATTTGTTAATATGGGAGATGTAGCATCTGACTTTCTTATTGTAAATGAAATTCATAACAATAATCTCTGCATAGTTTATGCAAACAAATATTTTAATATTGACAGGTTACTTCCAGTTTTCAAGAATAACCTGTGTCAAAATCCTTCTTTTAGATTTATGCCCTTCTGCTGAGATAGTTCACATCACATCGTAACTGGTTGTTTCAGGGGGAACAAAGTCTATTATCTGGAGGGCTAAGTCAAATTCATTTTTTTTTTTTTTGGTTTTTGGGTCACACCCGGCAGAGTTCAGGGGGTTACTCCTGGCTCCAGGCTCAGAAATCGCTCCTGTCAGGCACAGGGAACCATATGGGATGCCGGGATTTGAACCAATGACCTTCTGCATGAAAGGCAAACGCTCCACCTCCATGCTATCTCTCTGACCCCAAATTCAAATTTTTTATGTTTTTTTTTCTCTCAAAATGTTGTAATTTAATAACATAGTTGAGATTTTTACCTTTGCCCAATCCTGCAATTATTTTTCTTGCATATACTTTCCTAAATGTACTTTCCTACTAACTTCTTCTTCTTTTTTTTTTTTTTTGGTGGTTTTTGGGTCACACCCAGCAGTGCTCAGGGGTTACTCCTGGCTCCATGCTCAGAAATTGCTCCTGGCAGGCACGGGGGACCATATGGGTCACCGGGATTCGAACCAATGACCTTTTGCATGAAAGACAAATGTGTTACCTCCATGCTATCTCCCGGGCCTCAATTCTACTAACTTCTTACAGGAAGATTGTCATACATATATCCAGTGCAGTGTTTATTAGATAGTTTGTATCTAACTTCTCTTAAAAGTAGGCATTAAGCAGTATAATTTGGTAAATAGATCATTAACTGGTTAGATAGTAACAAAAATCTGATTTACTGCCTCCATGGTAAGTCATAGTATTATGCAATTAAAATAATATATTTATTATATATTAACTGTAAACTAGATGAAGGCATACCCTCTCTTTCTCTTCTCATATTTCCCCTCTCTCACTGAGAAGATTTCCCCTCTCTCACTGAGAAGATTTTTGGAAAAAATAAATTCAAAATACAAAGGAACCAGATGATTGTTGCTGAGTAAAATCATGCACAGAAGAGACACAATGTAAAACAATATAAAGCTGAATGAGTATAATTACTAGCTTAAGGCAAAGTGTGGAATTTGGATGACTTCTAGATAGCAGAGAAAAAAAGCCTAATATTTTCAGTGAGAGGATAGAAAAAGTTGAGGATCAGGTACAGGACTTGACTTGAAAGGTAACTGATGCCTAGAGAAGATTTAATTTTCAAACCCAGCAAGTCTGATATACCAAGGTCTTGACCTTAATTTGGAAGGAGTAGGATTATGATATCTAGGTCGATGCACTTGAGACCTCAGATCTCTGAGCCTGCAGAAGTGGCATCTTTTTTTTTCAGAAAAGTTACCAGTCTGCCATTGATTGAATACAATGTAGAGTGATCTGTCTTGCAAAACATCTTGCCCTCTTTCCCGTATCTTAATTCCAACTTTTATCATGGTCAATAATACAATTATAAAGGACCATTTATAGCATAATCCAACTGAACAAATTTGAGTTTTACCAAAGGAAGAAACTTCTACTTAAGAGCTGTAGGACCTAGCTAATGGATGCTATTAGGAATTAGAAGACTGATATATGGGGTTGGAACTGGCCGATGCGATGCTGGGTCAAGTGGATAAGAAGCATACAGTTGGATAAGGAAGATGTTTTTGATATGAAAACCTTAAGCTCCAGCACATAATTTAATACCTTATGAAAGACCTCAAGAGAAAGTGATAATATGTTGTTAGGAGAAATTTCTAAAATTCAGGGTGAAAAGTAGTAGCACACACTTAATAAAATATAAATGCAAAGCAGACTGTGGTAGGTAATGACTGACTTAAAAAATCTCAGAGAAATAGTCTAATGTAGATTTACTGCCAAAAATTTTTAAAAATCTACCAAATATGTTTCATTAGGGGCCTAGAAAAAAACTATAATAACCAATGTTTTAAGTTAAAGGCTGAGTAGTATTTTTAATCTTGATGGTGGCTATCATATTTAGAGAAGAATTGTTAAAAAAAAACAGACAAGCTATTACAGAACTGTCAGTGATAGAATCTCAGAATAATAAACCCTTGGCAGTGATATTTAACCATAAGTTATAAGACAATTATCATTTGAATGTCAAGGTCATAATCCAGCAGAACTGACATATAGAATGCTCTGGAGATATCAGATCAGAGTATTTTTGGGAGCAAGAGATGGAGAGACAGTGTAAGAATTGCTGAAATTTCCCAATCAACAAAATTATCTAGGATAAAAATAAATGTCAGGAATCTTAATGCCACTGTTGTAATGAAAAGTAAGAACTCAGTTCTTAGTGCATAAAACAAGTCTCAGATCCAGGACCATTGGCCTCAGGAAATACTCACAACAACAAAGCAAATAAGTGTGAAAATTAATCCTCTAAAATGTCCCCAAAGGATGAAAACAATAACTTAGCTAATTATAAACTGGGAAAGTAAATAACAATATATTTAAATGACTTTATGTTAAAGGGTATGAGTTTTAATCTTTTTAGCAGGGGACTCAAAACATTATCATAGTACTGTACTAAAGATGCCAAATTTGGAGACAGGATCATTTTCAAATCCTGGTAAAATCTGTATCCTTGTGGTTCTGTCAGGCCCAGGCATTCACGCAGTGGACATTTCTTTGGTCCAAATGTGGAATTGGAATGGATATAATATATACATCCAACCACATATTGGCCAATGGTTATGAGGTATTGGTAATGACATACTCTGGCCAAATTACTGAGTCAAAAATCAATATTTTGTCCCAGATTGAATGGCAGATGTTAGCACTCCTTTGTTTTAAAAAATCTAAAGGATGCTGAGATGCTAATCCTCATTCTATGTCCAGTTAATGAGGCAGTTTAAGTCCTAAACTTGGGGTAATATCAGGGAAACAGTGAAAATTTAGCCAGGTGGTAGACCCATTTGCAGTTTTAGTGGCAGATGTGCTTTCTTTGCTATATTGTAAAGCAGCCTTGAGGATACAGCATGCAACCAAATCCTTATTCCTACAGAAAAAAGAATAAGTCAGTTCAAAGTTAGAAATTCTACAATTATGGTTTTTCTAAGAAACAAGTTGTTTCTCCTGACTTCTGAATCATAATCTTAAATAACCTCACCCAATTTGACAGGCTACACACTATTAATCTGGTTTATAAATGACATTTTATTAATCCAGGATCAGTATGAAGTAAAACAAGAAAGCATGTGAATAGATTTGTGAAGATGCACACATTCTTTTTTTTTTGGTGGGGGGGTTTGGTTTTTGGGTCACACCCAGCAGCGCTCACGGGTTACTCCTGGCTCCAGGCTCAGAAATTGCTCCTGACAGGCTCGGGGGACCATATGGGATATGATGCCCGGATTCGAACCAATGACTTTCTGCATGAAGCCAAACACCTTACCTCCATGCTATTTCTCTGGCCCCGAAATGTACACATTCTTAGGTGGCATTTACACACAGTGTATCCTTGTGTGGTCAAATAATGTTCTTCATGTTCTTCAATCCTGTGTTCTTTCACTGCCTTCATTGTGGGAGTATCT
>PVKC010033586.1:0-13938 GCA_004027635.1 Crocidura indochinensis | reverse complement strand
CTTACCTCCATGCTATCTCCCAGGCCCCTATATGTCTTTTTTTTAAATATATTTTTTATTTTAATCATATTGACTTACATATTGTTGACAATCATATTTTAGGTACAAATTAACATAAAATCAGGGAAATCCCATCACCAAATTGTCCTCCCTCCACCTCCCGTTCCTGTCCTACTTTCCATATCCTCTTTCCTAACCCCCGGGGTTGCTAAAGCAAGTGGTCCTTTATGTGTCTAGCTTACTACTTAGTGGTCTTACACCTGTTTGGTCTTGGTTACCACCTTTTTCCCCCCTAATTGGGAGGCAGGAATAGTTAGTTCAAGTTATGTGGTTTTGTTTGAAAAAGAGAAAATTAATAACCTGGAGAAAGAGGGGGAAAATAGAAGAAAAAACATTTATTCATATTTCTGTCCATTTTTAATCATGTTGTTTCTTTTTATTTTCAAGTATTATGACTTAATTATATATTTTGGATAAAATTTTCTATCATATTGTTATTATTCAGGTATCATATTTAATTCAGTGGATGTCTTTACACTGATTTTCAGGTCTGCTACTGTAGAGAATCTTTTATAGCTTAATGTTAATATATATATATATATATACATATATATATATATATATATATATATAGGGGTCACACCGGCTGTGCTCAGGGGTTACTCCTGACTCTATGCTCAGAAATTGCTCCTGGCAGGCTCAGGGATGCCGGAATTTGAACCACTGTCCTGCATGCAAGACAAACACCTTATCTCCATGCTATTTCTCCAGCCCCAATAAATATATTTTTAAGTTCTCTACATCTTCTGTCCAATGATATCTTTTCTGAACTTTTTTAGTAAATTTTCATTTATGTTATATTTAAGTTGCAGAATTTCTATTTGATTCTTTTCTGTAATTTCTACCTATTGGCAAGCTTTATTTTGTTTCTTTTTGTACTTTTCTTTAATCCTATAAACTTGGTGATCTTTAATTATTCAAATATAATTGAATAGATAACTAAAGTTCTTGTCTACTAAATCCAGCATCCGGACTTCCACTTAGACAATTTCTAGTATTGATTGCAGTTTTTCTTCTACATATACCAGAGTTAATGTTTCTTATTTAGTTGAACATTCTACTTTTTAAGTAAAATAATACATGTAAACTGGTTTTGTTTAATGACTGAAGTCAAGTGCATAAACTAAAATAGTATTTTATTGGTGGAAGTCAACATTTCAAGGCAAGTATATAATTCAGTTATATAACTGTAAAAGAGGAGAATAATGGGTGTTAATAATAAGGAGTTTAAGAGCACAGGCTAACTGACAAAAAAGCAGTGAATGTCTATAGAATGCTTGAACACTATTTATGAAGGATGAACCTCATCTCTGAATAAGGGTTCTAAATGTCCAGCTTGGTGGTTTCAAGAAGTGCCAACAAGCCATAGAACATTTAAAATTTTGACGAATTCAGTTTCCAAATTTATAACATTTTCAGGTTTGTGTTTGCAGAGCCACCTGTAATTATTGTTAGAGTGAGCCTCTCACTCAACTAGGTCTTTGTTTTGCCCTTCAAGTGTTTACTCTTTTTATCAGTGCAGTGTCACTTCCCACCTTTTCATCATTCCTTGTCTTTACAATGTCAGTCTACATTACATTCTGGTCTGTGAGAATCATAGAAATATCAATACAATAATATTCTTTCTCCAAACCAGAGTTTATTGATGTTTTCTTCTATAGTATGGCTATTTGCTTGACAGTTTTTCTGAATTTTATAAAGTCTCTATTTATGAACCTGAGCGACTTGTAAATTTTCTATTCAGAAGTGATCAACTAATGGATACAGATAGCTTCTCTTAATTGCCATAATCAATGTCTCCCAATTTCTGTCAGGGGTCTTTGTATATATTTTAGAGAACCACTTCAATACTTAGTTGTGCATTTGACAACCTTAACATACTCTTTAATTTCTGCAAAGCCTAAATGGAAGGTCAATCAGAGAAATGAGCTTAGCACACTCTTAGATCGTTCTTGAGTCTGCACATAGCCATATTCCTACACATTGCTTTTATATACTCAGGCATATGATCAAATGTTTCAAAATTTTTATTCTCTAGATGTTCTTTATAATCTTTTGTGAGCTTATTGTTTACCTCAATCATATCCCAATTCTTCAGAACCGCAAAGCTAAAACAATGGTCTCTGAATGTTTTTGGAAAATGTTCCTGGGGAAAAGTCTGGTTTCATTAAGTAAGAAAGGGATTAGGTAAAATAAAAAGCAGCATTGCAAATACTGACTTACAGGTAACTTCCAGACAAGTCAAAATAATGAGGATTTACAAATGGCTTTGAAGTAGCTCCAAGCACATTCTGTCTCCTTCTGGGACTTCCTGGACTCTACTTTCTCTATAACTTCCAGGCTTCTTGTTTTCATTGTGTTATTAAACTGCTAGTTTTCAAGGCTGCCCCAGAGCTGAAAGAGACTTGAGAATATGATAAATTAAAGCTCTACAAAGTTCACTGTTTTTATCAATATTAAACATTTTTATAAATAAATAAATACACTCAAAATTACAGCAGGCATTGTGTTTCCATAATCTGAAAAATCTTTACCTTGGCATTTTTCTTAGTATTATTACTGCCCTTTTAGGGAAGGGTATTCTGGAAGTTTACTGAACAACCATTTTTTTTCTTTCTCTTAAATCTCTAATCTTGAATACACATCTTTTTAATATTCTGTGTGGTTAAATGGAAGACCATAGAAATATTCATTGTGAATACTAAAAGCATAATGATTGTCTCAAATAAAAGCACTTTTACAATTATTGCAAACTGAAATGACTTCTATTTTTTTTAATGGAACACCATTTTTTACTTAACAGCCCCAGTTTTTAGACATGAGTACTTGACAGATATTTTCTTTTATTTTTATGGGGGGTGATGGCATATACAATTTGTGCTCAGGGCTTACTCCTGGCTCTGTGCTAAGGGTCATGATTGAATCCAGTTTGCTCATGTACAAGGCAAAAACATCCAATTCATTCTACTACTGCTCCAATCTTTGACAGATGTTTTTCATTAAAGAAGAAAAAACCATGAATCTAGCCTTTCATTTTAAGAAAAAAAATGACATGATTTGATACCAATTATAATGCTGCTATTGAAAGCATGGGAGCCGCAGAGCAATGCTAGACATCATATACCCTCCTGCTTAGCCTACTGTAATTTTGTCAGTGAAATGCCTAGTGAGATCAGGACTGGAAAAGTCTGCTCATGATCCTATATGGAAAGAACTCATTTCTGCCAGTCCCATGATGGCACCCAGTAAGCTGCATCTAAGAGTCACTTGAGTTGTTCTCTGTGAAAACTGCTCCCCATCACCTAGGTTTCAAGGAGTCATGGAACTGTTATTCTCAAATAAGGACAAAAACAACTATATAGAGATGAGAAAAATTATTAGGAATGAAGCAATAAGGAAGAGTGTCTAACAACACAGGCTGGAGAACAACTTCGAAGAAAGGAACAGAGGGTCTAGTTTTATGCTCAACAGTTTTATAGATGGAGTACAAAATTATATAGATCCTGGAGCCAGAGAGATAGCACAGTGGTAGGGTGTTTGCCTTAAAAGCCACTGACCCAGGACAGATATTGGTTCAAATCCTGTCATCCCATATGGTCCTCTCTGCCTGCCAGGAGTGATTTTTGAGCACAGAAACAGGAATAACCCCTGAGTGCCACTGGGTATAGTCCAAAAACCTAAATAAATAATACAGATTCTAATAATTTTAAGAAACTTGTATGTATTTATGAGGCAGTAGGTAAGCATGCACACCTGTAAAACTTAAATGGGTGTACTTTCTGATATAAAAATCAGCTAAGGAATCATTGGGGTATGTATTTTAGAAAAAAATAATAATGAAAAGTAAGGAGGGTAATAGAAATAAGTTGTACTTTAAAGTCTTCGATGGCTAGTTCTATCTAATCAGGGACCTTGGAGTCCTAATCAGTGCAAATTTGTGCTTAAAGTGCTTCTATAATACCCAGTGGACTCTAAGAGGGCAGTTTTGCTCATAAAGATGGTGTTACACCCTCCAAATCCAGTCTAACAACTTAGAATTTTTCCCCTCCCCAACTTAGGAATTTTTTATGAGAAGGAATGGAGGCAAAGATTCAAAAGATCTTTGACAGCTCAAAAAATCTTTGACAGTTCCAGAACAAAGTTTTTCTCTTAGCAGAAAAAGTAAAGTCCATTCTGACTCTGGTTTTCTGTTCTCACACAAATAAATATCAGGAAAGAAATGTGATGAAGCAAGTACATTTTATTTTAAAGGAATGGATATACAACAAACCCTGCTTTCCACCTCCAGAGCACAGAGAGCATTAATAGGTGTGGCTCAAGCATCACTGGATGTGAGCCAAACTCAGTAAGTCCCAAATTTTTCTTTGAAATAGAGAGGGATAGGCTGGAGCAATAGCACAAGTGGGTAGGGCACTTGCATTGCATCATTTCCAAGCATCCCATGTCATCCCCCGAACTCACCAGGAGTGATTCCTGAGCCTAGAGCACAGAGTCATAAATAAGTAAGCCCTGGGCCAGAGAGATAGCATGGAGGTAAGGCATTTGCCTTGCATTCAGAAGGACAGTGGTTCGAATCCCGGCATCCATATGGACCCCCATGCCTGTCAGGGGCGATTTCTGAGCATAGAGCCAGGAGTAACCCCTGAGCTCTGCTGGGTGTGACCCAAAAGCAAACAACAAAAAAAAATAAGTAAGTCCTGAGCATCACCAGGTGTTAAAATAAATTAGAAGATAAAATTAAAAGGGAGAAAGTAAAAGAAAGAATTGAGAGATAATACAAACATTCTCAGATCGCAGAGTACTCTATAAAATAAAGGAATTGCATACCCAAGTGGGATGTAGGTAACCTCCTAAAATAGAATGTCCTCTAAAAAGGGGAAAGATGCTGCACACTAAAAGTAGAATATGGTGGGGCCGGGCGGTGGCGCTGGAGCTAAGGTGCCTGCGCTAACCTAGGACAGACGGCGGTTCGATCCCCAGGTTCCCCATATGGTCCCCCGTGCCTGCCAGGAGCGACTTCTGAGTTAATAGCCAGGAGTAACCCCTGAGCGTCACCGGGTGTGGCCCAAAATCCAAATAATAATAATAATAATAATAATAAAATAAAAGTAGAATATGGACAGCTCTCAGAAATGGAGTTTGCCTACTACTGCAAAGATGACTTTATAGGTCTGTTGCCAAGTTGTCTGACTGAGGGCTTTCTGTGCAGCTGGGTACATGCTAGGGCATTGCCAAGAGAAAAGAACACAGAACATATGACAATTTTCCTTCAGATTTTAAAGTCCTTTTGTCTCTGCTAAAACTTCTCCTCACCAATAGGATAGAGAATTCATGCCTTTTTTATGCCATAAATTACTTACCAAAACTCATTGTTTTACTTCCCAAAGTTCATTGCCAAGAGAAACCTCTTACCTAACTACATACTTCTACATTTAAAACTTCAAGGAAACTTGTATCCACCACTATGAATTTGACAGATTCCAAATACTGAAGTTTTATGATAGGATTATTAAAGATATTTGCAAATGAAATGAAATTGAAGATCTGCAATATTCCACAAATTAACTTCTTTCAAATTATTGATGCATAATCCATAAGTATAAGATGCTTCAGTTTTTAATATCTTAGACTGATAGAAGGCCAGGAGACAGTTCAAAGGATTAGATCACATATTTTACATGTAAAATCCCATATCACTTGGAACATGATCACAAAAAAAAGCATAGTATTTGTTGAGAGTAGCCTTCAGCACTTCCAGGTGTATCCCTCAAAAAAATCATAAAAATTATACACAATAGATGCACCTGGCCAGGTCTATAGACTCACTTTGTTCTTGCAAGAGATGTCAACCATGCCATGAGAAATCAAGGGCACACTATAAATGCAGTTGAAAACTGATAATCTCGTTTGAGAATGCAGGCCAAGTACATGCCCTGCCAAAACCACAGCTGCTGCACCCAATATTCTCAGTCACTGCTTCACAAATGTCCTGCTTCACCACTCATCTATGGCTCTCTGCAAAAACACCAATCTGACCAAAACTCCAGGTTTAAAGATATTTTGACTAACATCACCAGTTTTTGGGTTTTTTTTTTTTCGGAATTAATGTGGGCAGCCTTCCCCTGTCTTCTTGTACTTCCGGAAGTCCTGGCAGCTGAAAACATGCCCCACAAAAGCCACTGAATCAGCAATCATGCTTGGAATTTCTGGAGCACACAGCCACAATTATGTCTGCCAACAACTCCTCTTTTGCTTTTTATCATCATCCCTATAGGTACACACCAATTTAGACACCAATGTATATCTGAAGTCATCTAATATTCAGAAACAAATGAAGTAACAGAATAATCAACTAACAACAAGAGCTTTTAAACCTTCTGACAATGACTTAATGACATCATTAGAGGTATAATAATTTTCAAAAATTTGCTTGTCACTATAGTCTTTTTATTTTCTCCTTTTTCTTTTTTCTTTCTTAATGATTTTGCTACCACATATGTAGAAACAAATACCATATTTTCTGGCATATAAGGTGTTTGAACATATAAGACGACCCCCTACTTCTCCTGTTAAAATATAGGGTTTGGCTTTATTCACCTTATAAGACTGTCTCTCTTAATGCAACCAAATGGAAATTAAAAATGTAAGAGAAAAAGAGTAGAACCCTCAAAAGTTAACAGAATATGTTTAATAAAGCTAAACTTTGGAGTGGCAACAATCATTTTACATTTGTCATGTGTAGTGAGTGACTATGATTTTTAATTGTGATCTACATTGAGAGTAGGGAGAGGGGGTTCCTCCAATAGCAGCTGGCTGGTGTGTAGTGATTAAAAGGACAGCTAGAGGGAGACAGAGCATCTCCTCTGTGTTCCATTAAAGCTGAACAAAGGATGAACACCAGAAAGCCACATACCAGTGATGACACCTGGCAGCTGGATGGGATGCAGTGCTTGGTAGCTCAGTTCCTCTGTGTGCCCTGAAAGATTAACAGGACAAGCAGAGGACTGAGTGATGACACCTGGCACGACCTGGGATGTGGAGGTACGAGGGAAGCAGATCACTCATCCCTGAAGCTGGAGTAAGTTTCAGCATGTCTTATACCAGTGTATAAGATGACCCTAACTTTTTTTTTTTTTTTTTTTTGGTTTTTGGGTCACACCCGGCAGTGCTCAGGGGTTACTCCTGTCTCCATGCTCAGAAATTGCTCCTGGCAGGCACGGGGGACCATATGGGGCACCTGGATTCCAACCGATGACCTTTTGCATGAAAGGCAAACGCCTTACCTCCATGCTATCTCCCGGGCCCCAAGATGACCCTAACTTTTTAAGAAGTTTTACTTAGGTTAAAAAGTCGTTTTCTTTTTTTTTCTTTTTTTTTGGTTTTTTTGGGGGCCACACCCAGTGACGCTCAGGGGTTACTCCTGGCTATGCTCTCAGAAGTCGCCCCTGGCCTGGGGGACCATATGGGGCACGGGGGATCGAACCGCGGTCCGTCCAAAGCTAGCGCGGTAAGGCAGGCACCTTACCTCCAGCGCCACCACCCAGCCCCAAAAAGTCGTCTTCTATGCCAGAAAATATGGTATATTCTTTTTTTTTGGTTTCTTTTTTTGGGGGGGGGTCACACCCGGCAGTGCTCAGGAGTCACTCCTGGCTCCATGCTCAGAAATTGCTCCTGGCAGGCACAGGGGACCATATGGGGCACCGGGATTCGAACCGATGACCTTTTGCATGAAAGGCAAACGCCTTACCTCCATGCTATCTCCCAGGTCCCGGTATATTCTGATTATCTATGTTAACTATGTGGTACATACTCTTTAAATAAAGTAAATTAAATTATAAAACTATAAATTTATATTTTACAATATATTTCAATACAAAAGTTTCAAAATAGTTATAGAGTCATAAATTTAGATTATCAATGTAATTAATCCTTAATAAACTGCCAAATGTGGAGGTCAAAATGGTAGTACAACAGGATTCAAGTCACAAGCCATATCAAGTGTGTTTCCTGTGTGAGTGCAGAGCCAGGAATAAGCCTTGAGCAACACAAAGTGTAAGCCAAAAAAAAAAAAAAAGAAAGAAAGAAAGAAAAGAAACTTCCACATGTAAGTTTTGCAATAATATAAAAAATATTCATAGTTAACTAAAAAGGCAGTTAAAATAATTGATTTTATGCTGAGTGAAATAGGTCGGAAAGAGAAAGACACAGAATGGTCTCACTCATCTATTGGTTTAAAAAAATGAAAGACATTCTTGCAATAATTTTCAGAGACAAAGGAGAAGAGGACTGGAAGTTCCAGTTCACCTCATGAAGCGCACAACGAAGAGTGATGAGTTTAGTTAGAGAAATAACTACATTGAGAACTATCCTAACAATGAAAATGTATGAGGGAAATAGAAAGCCTGTCTAGAGTACAGTTGGGTGGGGTGGGGAGGAGGGAGATTTGGGACATTGATGATGAGAATGTTGTACTGATGATGAGGGGTGTTCCTTACATGACAGAAACCCAATCACAATCATGTTTGTAATCAAGGTGTCTAAATAAAATATTACTTTAAAATGGGGCCGGGCGGTGGCGCTGGAGGTAAGGTGCCTGCCTTACCGCGCTAGCCTTGGACGGACCGTGGTTCGATCCCCCATGCCCCATATGGTCCCCCAGGCCAGGGGCGATTTCTGAGCGCATAGCCAGGAGTAACCCCTGAGCGTCACTGGGTGTGGTCCAAAAAACAAACAAAAAAAATTACTTAAAAATAATAATAATTGATTTTAACTGCCTATCTTCATTAGGCCAGATTTTCTTCAATATTTTAATTAAAAATTTGCATAAAAGAACATAGACACTATAAGAAAAACTAGCTACCTTCTATAAACACAGACAATTAAGTAATTGTGAGAAAATTATATTATTATATTATATTGTATTATTATATTTCCTCAAATTATTTGTTTCTATTTATAGGTGTTTGTTTTGGGCATTGTTTTTTGGGGGGACTTTTTTGTATTTTTTCTTTTTTTTTTTTTTTGGTTTTTGGGTTATACCCAGCAGTGCTCAGGGGTTACTCCTGGCTCTATGTTCAGAAATCACCCCTTCCAGGCACTGGGACCATATGGGATGTCAGGACTCGAACCACCATCCTTCTGAATGCAAGGCAAATACCCTACCTTCATGCTATCTCTCTGGCTTCTCTTTTTTTTTTTTTTTTTTGTTTTTGGGTCACACCCAGCAGTGCTCAGGGGTTACTCCTGGCTCCATGCTCAGAAATTGACCCTGGCAGGCACGGGGGACCATATGGTCTCTCTCTCTCTCTCTCTCTCTCTCTCTCTCCCCCTCCTGGTTTTGGGAATTGGTTTTAATAAAAAGAGGGGTGGGCTCTAGGCAGAGAGTACAAGGTAAAAGGACATGGACTCCATGATCATCCCTTCTGGCTAGCTTGGTTTATTATTTCTTTCTTGCAACCCTGCTTCTTCAGACCGATTTGGGTGGGGTTTACAAATATAGTACCTGGAGTGATCTTAAAACACATATTTTATTTTGCACAAGAGTAGGCATCTTCCATTTACATCTTCTCAACCCAGAGTTTTCTTTTCCGTGGATTCTCATGTTCAGAGTATTCATGATTAAAGTTGTGAGCTAATGCCCTTAAATGCTGTTTTTCATATTGATTATGGCTTTCTGCATAATATAAGTGCCAATCAGAAAATTTTTGCAAGAGTGGAAACATTTTAATATCTCCTCAGACACAGCTATCCCAGAATCAGATTCTTTTTTGAACATATCCATCTATGTCTCACTGTAAAAACTACTTGTGAAACTCCCCTGCAGATAAATATTAAGTCCATAGAGAAAATGAACAATGTCTGCCAAATACACAAGCTTAGCTACCCATTCCTTGCCAACTGGGGCTGTACAAAGTCAGATTTTTGCTTTCACAGGAACTGCACTACTTCTCTCTTGCCAACAAGTCAAGAGAGCACCCTTCCCCTGAACAGCCAATTTACTTCTTCATGGAGAAGATGCTAATAGTGGGCATCCACACTCTCACCCAGGGTGGTGAATATCCTGGATTTGATCACAATTGTGAGGCTGAAAACTTCGTATTTCAAGACGACTTTATTGTGTCATCTGTCACAGAGTTTAGTTCAGCAGGAATTTTTCTGAATCCAGTCTATCATACAATGAGTGCATACAATGTACAGGTATACAAACTTCTGTTTCTTGTGACTACACAAAAACACTGAGCCATGCACAGTACATCATCTGTACAGACATCAACACATCAGATTATTATTCTGAGTGAAATGAGTCAGAAGGAGAGGTGTAGATACAAAATAATCATTTGTGGCATATAAGAATAATAAATGGCAATATGATAATAATATCTAGAAAAAATAGGGATGAGGGACAGGAGGAGAAGTCCATAATAGGAAGCTTGCCATAAAAAGTGGTGAGCTCATTTAGAATAGAGAAAGGTACATTATGACATTGATAGTTGGAACATATCACTCTGGACAAGAACTGGATGCTAAAAATGGATAAGTGACATATATGGTACCCTTTAATTAACAATATTGCAAACCATGGTGTCATAAAGGAAATTTTGCAAACCTCAGTGTCATAAAGGAAAAGAGAGATGGAAAGAAAAACGCAAAATGACTGCCCCTGACATAGGCAGAGGAGGGTGAAGGGGAAGGAAACAAGGGACATTGGTGGTGGGGAAAGTGCACTGGTGAAGGATGGTGTACATTCTATGATTGAAACACAAGTATGAATAATTTTGTAACACATATGCTTAAATAAAAATATTTTTTAAATGTTTCAGGCACTCTATCATAATTCTTTTATGATATGATATCATATGCCTTTAACAAAGTACTGTTTTTGTCTTTGTGTGTATTTTAGTTCGGTTTCTTGAAGCACACACTAAAGTGTCAACAGATTTTTTTCCTTTCAATAAAAACACTAATTTTCTCTGGAACACTGTTCTTGCTTTTAAAGATTGTTAAAAGGTTTTTCTCTTTTACCTATTTCATCTCCATATTGTAGGGTTTCAAATTTTCAACACATTTTGGCTATCAAGAGGAAACGTTTTGAAAGATTTTACTTCCTTATTATCAGAAATCAAAGCATTTTTCCTCAAGAAGGGTGTTCACTATCCAGAATTAACAAATGGTCAGTGGATTCAAAAACAGTATTTCATGGTGGATGTTACTTTACATCTAAATCAGCTTAATCATAAAGTACAGGGGAAAGGAAACACAATTTTTTTGATGTTAGAAGAAGCTATTTCGTTTGAAAACAAACTATCTGTTTTTGTTCAAGATTTTGACAGAGAAATTTTGATTCACCTTCCAAGCCTATTGAAACATCGCCAAGAAAATAATTCTGATATTGACATTACCTATTTTAAAACAGCACTTTTAAATATAAGGGAAGCTTTTCTCAAGAGGTTTCAGGATTTCAGAAACAGCAAAGCGATATTGGCCTTTGTTAAAAAAAACCTCTGGATGACACTGTAACGGAATTAAATTTTTCTCCCTTTAATATTGACACTGGCAACTTTGAAATGCAATTTCTAGATTTAAAAAAAAAAGAACTGTGGAGCTCAAAATTTGAACGTCTTTGTGCTAATTTAGGAAGATTGGAGAAACACAAATGTGAACTTAGTTCACAGCACAAGTGGTCTGTCTGCTTTGAAAGATCTGGAGAAGGAAGATATGTTGATTTTTAACACTTGGAATAGTATTCCTGACTCATATAATCAACTAAAAAAGCTAGTGTTTGCTGTTCTTTCCTTCTTCGGGTCTACATATTTATACGAACAATCATTTTCAAGCATGAATCTTATCAAGAGTAAATTGAGAAATTGTCTCATCAATGAGAACCTGGAATCATGCCTAAAATTAAAAACAAGAACATACAAACCCGACTTCCTCAAACTTTCCAAGGAAATGCAAGGCCAATGTTCACATTAGTGTTTGTGACTTTGTCAGTCATTGACAGGATGTAATTTTCTTTACATTGTAAGGCAAATTTTATGGAATTTAACGTTATCAATAAATAATATCGTTCAAAAGTTTGTTTTATTAGTTGCATTATTTGTATCCTCCTGACCTATATTGATACTTGCATGCAGAATATTCTCAACAAATACTTATTGAAACTAAAATCAGTGTACCATCCTATGTATTTTCGATTTTAAAAATGTGACTCTTGGGTCCGGAGTATAGCATGGAGGTAAGGTGTTTGCCTCTCATGCAGAAGGTTGGTGATTCAAATCCCAGCATTATATGAGCTTGCCAGGAGCGATTTCTGAGCATAGAGCCAGGAGTAACACCTGAGCACAGCCAAAAGCAAAAAAAAAAAAAAAAATGTGGCTCTCAAAATAAATTTTAATCGTGGTTTTGGTGAGATTTGGCTCAGTTGAAAAAAAAAAAGGTTGCCGACCACTGATCTAGGAAATAATTTACACACACACAAGTAGGAAGAAACAGATTCTGGAATTCCAACAAGTAAGCCTTCAGCCCCTAAGAAACAGCCAGTTCTGTGTAAATCCATAAATGCAAGAGATCATTTCCTGAAAATCTAAGTATTTATTCTGCAGGATGAGACCACACCTGGAGGTAGGATTAGGTGTTCTAAACACCAATCCAAGGTACTACATTCAAAGATGTTTACAACCAATGAGTATCAAGGCATATACTGAATAAGAGGGGATCAGATTAAATTAATCCCACAAATACAATTAATCCCACACAGATGATCAGACAATGGTCATTCATCCCTGAACCTGGGATCAAATCTATGGAACCAGCCTGCTTTTCTGCAACAGCACCAGGAATCAGATTTCTACTAGGGACGGCCCTAATACTGCCCTGGAACTGACTTGCTCCAGAGTGGGCTTATATGACATCCTGATGACTTGGAAACAGTAACAACTTACTTTCAAAGCAGAGCTCTCTGCATTGCCACCTATCAGTGAGATGAAACCAGAAGATATTCCCTAACACCCTGACTTCGACATAGGAGCTGTGCAAAAAATTAGGATCTCTAATTACAGAAACCTGGTTGTAATAACCACAATTAAGAAGAACTTTTAACTGGGACCATGAAGAAAGACTTTGGGATTAGACAATCTAGTATGCCTGGGAACTCTAGTTGATCTTATAGCAGGATGCTTCAAGGTATCCCTGTTTTTAGGCCAAAGGTTTTTACCTTTCTATTTTCCCCAACTTTTGCTGCACCTATGGAAAAATAACTTCCCCACAACACCTTTTATTACTTTTTCTCTTGTTTTCTTATTTTTAAATAGGGGCTCCCGCCTTTTTCATAGAAACTTGAGACATAAATTTCTTTGTTTTACCACATACTTCTGCATTTTTCTATAAAACAAAGAAAGAAAAAAAAAAAAAGACTGAAGGCCATGGGCCAAGTGGACTCAGATGCATTGGTGGAGAAAAAATAAGGACAAAACTAAATATCCAAGCCAAAGTCAATGAGTAGAATCTGGGGACCTAAACTTTAACAATCTACACTTAAATGGGCCTGTTATACTGGCAGGCCAAAGGACAAAGTGTGGTGGTATTGGATGTACTATAGGTTCATAGATGGAGGGAAGTCAACGCTGGTGATGGGAATGGCCCTGACTCATCGTATATCTGAAAATTCAACTCTAAAGGACTTTGTAGATTACAATGGTTTTAATAAGATAATTGTTTTCAAAAAGAAAGAAGACACCAGCTCTCCTCTCCTCTCTGCTGAGTCAATCTACGGACCGGGACCCTGGTCTCTCGGTAAGATGGTCTCACCCGACCCACGTGGGACTGATCGAGCCGTGTGATTGGGGATCCCAGAAACATAAAGACCACGACCGGCCATGC
>PVKC010033585.1:0-13923 GCA_004027635.1 Crocidura indochinensis | reverse complement strand
TTTCCTTGCATACAGCTTACCTAGGATGGACCACGGGTTTGATTCCCTGGCAACCCATGAGTTCCTCCAAGCCAGGAGCTATTTCTGAGGACAGAGGCACTGGAGTAAACTCTGAGCGTCACCAGGTGTGGCCTCTAAACAAAACAAAACAAAACAAAACAAAACACAAAACCAATTCCCATAGAGCCTGCAGAGAGTGGTAACCTGTTTTGTTCAAAGAAAAAAAAAATAAATTTTTCTTCATAAATAAATCTTACAGGTTTATTAGTCTGCTGTAATTTCTAAGCCATCCACAATTGCTTCATATTACTTAAAAATGTGTTTCAAAGGGCTGGAGCAGTGACACAGCAGTAGGGCATTTTGCGTTGCACATGTTAACCCTAGGACAGACAGAGGTTCCATCCCAGGTGTCCCATATTGTCCCCCCAAGCCAGGAGCAATTTCTGGGTGCAGAGCCAGGAGTAACCCCTGAGTTGAGTGAGCATCACTGGGTATGGCCAAAAAACCAAATAATGATGATGATAATAATAATAATAATAATAATGATGATGATGATGATGATGATGATAATGTGTTTCAAGAGAACCTTCACACTTTTCTGGTTCATTATTTACTGCTTGATGTATATATACTGATGCTATTGATAACAGATGAGTCTATGCTCCTGAATATTGACTACTTTATATTGGCATTTTATTTAGAGAATGAACCTAATTTATATAAGAAATTATCAAGGACCTCAAAAAAAGTCTACAGTTCATTTTGGTAAGAAATATGGAAAGGAAGAAAGTGATTACAGAACATTAGCAAATTTGATTGTTTTGAATAATGTAAATAATTAGCTAACTTTTATTTTGAATAAGAGTTATGGCTATAACTATCCTGGGAAATGGATATCACATTTGGTTTTCCTTGGAATAAGAGTTATTTTAATTTTCTCATAATTTTTCTGTAAGGGTGGGCTACTGTTTATCCTAGCAAACTATGGAAAATTTTTAAATGATTGTTTTTGTTCTAATCCATTTTCAGTGTAATTATTAGAAATAACATAAGAACTATCTAACTCTGATTTTAGGTAGGCTTCTAGGAAAATTTGTTTGGACAAAGGCTGAATTTTACTTTCGCTGTATTGCACTAACTAGAAAAGTACGGTTGTCTAAATTATTTCTTATTATCGGCACATAAACTTTTTCAGAATACCAGAAGAAAACATATAAAAATTTAAACTTAGTTCACTATCTGTAAAAGAAAAATCAGAAATCCATCTGTGCAGGTTATTTGTTAGATGTAGAGAACAATTAAGTAAACAAAGTTCAACTTCTTTGAGTTAAACCAAAGAGCATCCAAATCTTCATTTTTGATAACTGCTTTTCCTTCTGTGCCTATTAATAAGTGGCGCAAATATATCACATTATAATATGAATAACAATGCTCAGGAAAGTTATTCTTAGTAAAAGATATATTTCACTTGATGTTTGTTTCAGAAATGATGATAAATGAGCTGCAACTGACCTTGATTGTCTATTCTATTTGTAACTTTCTAAATGCACAGATATAAGCTCTGTGATGTATTTCAACTGAAATTTTTCAGGAGTCAGTAGGTCTACATACACTATCATAAATGTACAAATATATACATTTGTAAACTTTTTATTGTCATACCAGAATTCACAATACATCTATTGGTTATGAATATGATATGGGAATGTATCATTCCAATAGCACATCCATCATCAGAGAATACTCTTCCTTTCACCAGTGCATTAGAGACCCCACTAATTCATCCATGCTAGCACAGTTCTATAGATAAAAGTTTTCACTCTGATGACATGGATCATTTGTTGTTCCTTTTTTATATTTCTTTTTTTATTTTATTTATGTGAGATCTCTCTCTCTTCCTCTCTCTCTCCCTCTCTGTCTCTCTCTGCCTCTCTCTCTCCCTCTCTCTGTGTGTGGTGTGTGGTGTGTGAAGGTGGTGACCTTGATGCTTTGAATATTCTGTCTTGTCATTTTTTTTTAATTCTGACCAACTGTGTCTTGTTTTTCTAGTTGAGCCTATTTTACTGGAACATTTTTGGCCTCATGTATTTGGTTTTCTGTATTGTCACTGGGAAATTTTTAACTGAGGATTTACAGAGTTAGTTGAGCCTTCTGTGAGACTGTTTTCACTCACTGAACTGGGTGGGCTGGCAGTTTTCCATTGGGCTTGCAGTATTCCTGCTGTGCTGAGGGTGGATCTTTATCATTTGACAGCCTGGAAGACTCTGAGGGCATTAGTCTAGAAGTTGCTCTTTTTCTTCCCTGCTTATCTTCACCCAGTGACAAGAAGTATACTGTGATCAGGGTGAAATTCACTGAATAGAGCTGCCCCATGGCAGTATATGAAGAGATGTCACACTGGTCTTCCTGATATTGCCAAGGTCAGGTGTGGTGGCTGCTGGGATCTAGTAGAAAATTTGGTGATCTACATTCTTTTCTTGAGTAGAGCCTGCATATACATGATTTAAAAAAATTTTTTTAAACTAACTTGTCTTTTCTGATTAAATTGTGTAACTTGCCAGATATATCTACCACCTCTTTCCTGGGTAAAATCAAAAGATTTAAACGTATAATCAGGAATGTTATAATCAGTAGTAGTATAATCAGACTTAGTAGCTCAAGCAGAAAGTACAGGGATCATTCTGACAGTATGCTGGAAAAGAATACACTACACTCAGTTCAAAAAAAATTCTATTTTGCTCAAATTTCAATGGCAATTTTCATTTCAAACTACCATTTTCCCCCCACTGGCATCAATTAAATCATTCCAGATTGGGGGGGATATTTATATCAGCTGGCTCAGATTATATTAATTCATGTCTCAATATTTTATAAAATTAATGTTATGAAATTTTAGTGATTTATTTTCTTTAAAATATGAAGAATAGGATGTTAATTTTTAAAGACTCACAACATAAAGGCAACTATGTTTTGTGCTAAAAGTAGACTCCTTCAGAATATGTCAGTCACTTTATATTCTATGAAACCAAATTAGCAAAATTAAATAGCAGTTTACATGCTTCAAAATACACTTTTATTGATGAAGTTAAAATATGAGATTTAATTAGGAAATGTAAAGTATTTGATCACATTTTAGCTATCTGGGAATGGGATTTCTTTTAAAGCTGACTTTTACCAGGCTATTTAGAATAGTTTTATTGTGAAATAAGGAACTGAGCATATTATTTTTTTCTTATAAAGTTCAATAACAATTTCACTTGACTTTTACTATATCATATTACTTTATATTTAGAATATGTCCTAATCTTACACATAATTTAAGGGAGTGATAACATCATTCTAAACGAGCAGCAAAGAACATTCTACCAAATATTACCAGTTATTAAGAAAACAATTTATTTCTGGAGGATGTTAAACTAGATCATATATGGAAATATATGCATTTTTTAATTATCTGTTTTGTTTTACCCTTAAAATTCTGAGCAATTACTTGCATGATTTTTTTATACCAATAGTAGTCCATTTTGAGCTTTGCAAACATCTCCTAGTCATTTTCTTTCAAATTCCAATGTTGTCAACCATAGCCGTATCTGTTTCGTAGCTGTGCTAGCAATTCTTTTGTTGACTAACATATTTATCCTAATTTAGAATGATTGCACAGATGAGTATGTTCACATCTCATATGACTTAGCAAAACTGTTTGGTAACAACTGTGTTAAATCACATTCATTCCAGTTATTTGACATATCACTCATTTATTCCACTCATCACATGTGTCAAACATCTGCTGCGTGAAATGTACTATATAAGGAATAAGGTAGCAGGCAAGAGGAGGATAGGCAGGCCTCTGGGACATCTGTAGTGGTGGCAAATGGAAATGCACATCATTCACTCTCTTTTGTGGCAATTAGGGTGGTGGTCCGTGTCTGAGAATCTTTCTCCATATGAAATTAAGATTTTTGTAGTAAATTTAACAGTTTCCTCTCATCTTTTATCTTAGAGGTTCCTTTAGTGTTCCACTTGTCCTGTGCCTTTCAGACATCTCTGAGGTTACCCAAAGTGTAGCTAGGCTGTAGTTAGCTATTTAGCAAAATGTATACATTTCACAAGCAATACATTTTTGTTTGCCACCATACAATTCTAATAAGACATCTAAACTAAAATGCAGGGGTGGCTATGAGCCAATATTGCACCCTAATTCTATTGGTTCCCAAAATGTTCAACTTAATAGTCTACAGAGTTTAAGATCTGGACTCATCTTTGGTCAGTGTCTCATCCTCTCGAGATATCTAAAAGTCTTTACACTTCTGACAGGAAGATTTTCTACTCATTGTTTGGCAAATTCCTCCTCCTTGAAATTATCTGGTAACGTTATATCCTAAGTCCCCATGTTTCCTTATGGAAAAATATTATTTACTTGAAGTCTGGATTATTTTCTATTTTATACACTTGACCATAAACTTGAAAAGATTTGAGACAGTTGTAGGCTTAGCCCTGTTAGCAATCTGTTTCTGTCAAACATTCATGAAAACCATTTTCTGGATGAATTAATGTATTAACATATGCTTGTAGATTAAGTTGTCCATCAATATATTGATAGTGTAAATTGACCATTGTGTACTGAATTTAGCTTTCTAAAGATTGAGGGAGCAAAATTAAATTAAAATCTTAGTCATTAACTTAATTGGAAAGCATACTAAATGTTAGAATATTTTTGCTTCTCTACATCTCCATTTTTTTTTTTTTGCAACTTGAGACTAAACTGGGGTCATTAAAATTTTTGTGCAATTGAACCTAATATTGAGTTCATTCTTAAGGCTATATTTTCCAGAATCAAACTACAGTCAGCTATAGATAACCAGTTTTGAACATATGCTGTAGGCTGTGTTCTATCCAAGAAGCAGCAACAAACTAGGAGACTGAACTTTTATCATATCTATAAATCAAGATGAAAGCTGTAAACTGCCTCCAGAGGACCTCACACTACCTTTAAAAAATAAAAGCATTTAGATCGAAAAGAATTGTAAAACAATTACTTGACATTAATAAAATACCATTGACTATACTTTTCCTTGAAAGAATCTGCAAGAAAGAGAAGTCCCTAACTGCCACAAAGCATAATTACAGACACCAGGCATGATTAACACTTTAATATCTTCTTTTTTTTGTTTTTTTGTTTTTTTGTTTTTGGGTCACACCCGGCAGTGCTCAGTGGTTACTCCTGGCTCCATGCTTAGAAATTGCTCCTGGCAGGCACGGGGGACCATATGGGGTACCGGGATTCTAACCGATGACCTTTTGCATGAAAGACAAACACCTTACCTCCATGCTATCTCCCGGGCCCAATATCCTTTTTGTTGATAACAATTGCTGATGAAAGATAAATATCCTCAGCACTATTTTTGTATATGCAAATATATCAACTCTTTCATGAATAAAAGCAGAGTGGTAAATGTTAAGGATTTTAAGAGGCTAGAGTTACCATGTTACTCTTTTTTAACATAAAGAACTATGCATCCTGCCAAGATAAAGTCTTAATTTTAGACTCAGAAAATAAAAGTATATTGAATGGAATACTGACCAGTGCATATCAGTCTTTGTGTCAACAAAGCAAATACTATTTTAAGGTCTCTAATACTAGGTATTCTTTGCTAAAACATCAAACCATCAAATATGTTTTTGTCCTTTTTGTTCTAGGGGCCACAACCAGAAGTGCTTTTGATTTACTCCTGACCTGCACTTGGGATGACTCGTGCGAACCTTATTGGCTGCTAGATATTTAACCTAGGTTGGCTGTGTTGTAAGGCAAGTGCCCCACTACTGTAGTATCACTTTTGTCCATCAAAAAATATATATAATAGTTTTTATATACTTATAGTGAAGTCAAATGTAAATATATTGCTTTTATCATAGTTAGCAAATGATATACATTTATTATCATTTATAAGAGCAAATTATGTAGTATCAAAATATTAATTGAATTTAGAGTTCCAAAATTAAAAGGAAAATTGGATACATTTCATACTAACAACCTTTGTGCCCATTAATCTACTTTAAATGTGTTATATAAAGAGAACAACTGTGCCTTTCATTTTAATATTAGAGGTTATTTAACATAATCTTAATTGTGACCATTATATTTACTTTCTACAATATAACAATTTTCCTATTTTACTGCCCCATTTTTCAGAAGTATTACAAATATGTCCACATATTTTCTATTATTTTCTTTCTGTCTTTGTCCTGTGAAGTCAAATAGAAAAATTAAATTTGGTTAGAATCCAGGGAATTGACCTTTCATTTCTTTTCCTCCAACTTTCTGATTGACTGAGTTTTGGTGGGTAAATTATTCACTAACTAAATCAGTGCCTCAATTTCCAACTATGGAAGAGAAAGTTATCCTTTTCTAAGTTTACCTTGCTACATAAAGTGAAATAGGAAATAAATTGCCGTGTGTCTACAGAAATGGTGCCACATAAATTCAAGTAACACTTATTTGTATTTCCTACTTGAACAACCTTATTTACTTTCTAAGTCAGCAATGAAAAGAAAAGTGGCCCTTGACCTTGCCAGTGATCTGTGATGGTGCAGGATTGAAATACCTCTTGTAGCTTTCATCAGAAAAGAACATCATATGCATTGCTAATATGTGACTTCGAAGAAAACAAAAAAACATTATTTTGAATTTATTACTCATAAAACTCATTTACAGGGGTCGGAGCAGTGGCATAAGCAGTAAGGCATCTGCCTTGCACACACTAGCCTAAGAGGGAGCACGGCTTCATCCCCTGGAGTCCCATATGGTCCCCCCAAACCTTGAGTGATTTCTGAGTGATTTCTGAGTGGCCCCTGAGCGTCACTGAGTGTGGCCAAAAAACAAGGCAAAAACCCCCCCCTAATTTACAACTTAGAAATTAGTCTACCTGTACAATGCCTGGCAAAGATACTTTCTTCTCTAGCCTCTAAATGTTATAGTTCACCCAAGGACTACAGACCTTCTCTTGCATTTCATAGATCAGCTACCAGCATGGGCAGAATAAAAATTATATCTGGTCTCTCTGCCACCAGTGTTCTAATGAACTTCTATCTACCTAACCAGCACAGTTGGCTGCAAAATTAATATTGGCACCTTCCACCAGCACATACATTCCTTCTTACCTACAGAAATCAAGAACAAAGGCAATAGTATTTTTCTTCACTAGTCAAAATCCCTCCTCCCCCATCCCACAGGTTTTGTCAATGGACCAAAGTACACTTTAATTTTCTTCTTGCTCATAATATAACTGCAACCACAACCCCCCAAGGTGAGAAACCCAAAGTAGATTGAGAGAACTAAGGGACATGTTTACAGCCTCCTAAGATCTTAGCCTTCCTTCTCGATCACTATTTATCATTTTTGTGGTGAGACATATTTTGGGAAGCTCTGTGGTAATTCCCTCAGAGCAATAGTTCCGGGACTCCATTCAGCCTTAGGTGGCCATCCGTGGTCTGTAGACGCTGAAGGATGAAAGAAAAACTGAGTTTATTCGCAGTTAAAGTGATGAAAGTGGCAGCTATTAAAGCTATTAGTTACTATTTTCTGTTCTTGAAAGAAATGGAGAGAGGATATTAACTCTAGGGGCAAAGGAAAATGTATTGCTGAGCCTTGAGCTTCAGGAGCCTTGCCCGGCAATCTGTGTTGCAGCTCCCACACAGTTTGGCAAGGGACAAATAGTGAATAGTGTTCTATTTTTAATTTTAAACTTTTAAGCAAAAGGCCATCAAGAATAATCTGCTCAGTAAACATTTGGTCTCGAGTCTTAGCATTTTTCTTCATTCAGCAAACAGTATCACAAATGTTAAATGTTAGAGAAGAACCAATGGCATGTGTATTTTGTCAAATGAGTCCTCTGCCAAGAATATCCCTGGGTTGTTCTTTGTTTGTTTGTTTTTCTTTTTTGGCCTTTGCAGTTAGGAAAAAGCAAGGTAAGCACAGTTAGAAGGTAGTGGATGTAGGAGTAAAGTGTGAATTGTCTAGCCAGAGAGATATGTATTCAAGTACTGACTACAACTTACCTGTGGTGTGCCCCTGATCACATCACTAAAATTAACCATCCTCCTCCTTTCTGGGAATGGAATTCATAGAAATATTATTGTACCAGGAGTATTAGACATACCCAAATGTGTAACTGTTTCCTTTTCTTTGATCTGATTTTACTTCTTGAAATGCAACTCATTAAAAAAAATCAATATAAATTAAAATGCATAATAATAATTTATTTAAAATAGGGGCCCGGGAGATAGCATGGAGGTAAGGCATTTTGCCTTTCATGCAAAAGGTCATCGGTTCGAATCCCGGTGCCCCATATGGTCCCCCGTGCCTGCCAGGAGCAATTTCTGAGCATGGAGTCAGGAGTAACCCCTGAGCACTGCTGGTGTGACCCAAAAACCAAAATAATAATAATAATAATAATAATATATTTAAAATAATTATCTGTTAATTCTCTGGATATACAGAGAGTCTATTCAATGACAAGACATTTGATATATATATATATAATTTATATAATGCTTTCCCTAATTTCTATTTTTTTAACTTTTGGAATGCTTCAATCAATAGAGAGATTTAGTAGTTGGAAACCACAAGCACCATTAGCATTTTTTTTTGTTTGTTTGTTTCCTTGGGGCTACACTTGGCAATGCTCAGGAGTGACTCCAGGCTCTACGCTCAGATCAATTTTATATAAAACAAGTAACTTGCAGATATTTGGCTTTGATGGTTGTAAAATAAATCCCCATACCATATTTCCAACCCCAAATGAGCAGTACTGTAGTAGGGTGGTCATGAATAAATAAACCAAACCATTCAGTGGGGCAGAAATCATGGAGAAGGTGACTTCTTGCCTCCTGGTCACTCTGGGCCCTGCCAAACCAAACTCTCTCTTTATAGAACAGTTCAAATCACAACCAGTGGAGTGGGTCCAGTGAAAGACAAAAGTATCTATAAGCCAATCTTCTTTTACATGTCAAAGGGATAGATGAAAAGGAAAGAGGAAGCTGGGGATACATGCCTTTGTTTGGGGTAAAAGCGCAGGGTATTCCAACACTTGGTTATTAGAATTTTGTGATCCATGTGATAATGAATTTTTGTGCAGCAAAACCCAAATAACACCAATATAACTACACATCAGTAATTTAGTAGAAATAATTTCTTTTCAGGGAAAATTGGTAGATAGAATGGTTTTTAAAACAAGCTTTTAATCAACTTTTTTCTCAATATGAATTTGAGACTCCACACTTTAAAATGTAAATCTCTATACCACATCTGATTACTGTGTTGATTTACTTGTTAATAAAAATACTCTGTTACAGTGTTTCTGCCATGTATTCAACATCACTGTAAGCTCTTAACTAATACTATATAGCAATCATAGATAAAATATATTGTACTGAGAAGAGACAAAAATTGTCAACCAATAGTTCCTTGTTACTGTACATTGAGCAATATATTTTATCCCATTACATTTTATTTGTGTCACTTCCATTCTGCTCTCAGTACGAACAGACAAGGCTAATATTGTTTCCGGTGAAGGCCTGACAGCTATTCTGTTGATTTGTTTGGCATTACATTTGAGCTGCTCTCATATAGTCCAGACTGCTGAAGGATGACTTGGCTGAAAAGAACAAGCAATATGCCCTAGGGAAAAAGGGCATCAGTTTTGGAAAAAAGAAAAATTTGAAACCAGTACTTGCAGATTATATGATTTGTACTACTAAAAACTACTGGTTTGGATCATAAGAGAGAGGTGAGATTTACCTCATATAATAGAACCTAGAGTCATATAGATTGATATTAAAGATATTGACTATGATATTATATAATCTAGTGCCTCCATCTCAGTTATAATGTAGCCCAATATGTCAATATGTTTCTCAGCAAACCTATGTGTGATTTCTTTACCATCTAAATATTCTTTCAGAAAATCTACTCTTTTTCATTTTATGTTAGTCATATGCCTTCATCATCTATTAAAATTATATCATCAAGGGCATTCGCAAAAACAAATCTTCTGGTCTATTTTGGTCACCAGAGCTATTTTTCTGAGGTATACTAGACAAATTTCTTGTTATACTTAAAAATAAATACACCAGCTGTGATATCATAAAGACTTTTTTGGAGTGAGTATGAGCACCTACCCCTTGCTCCTGGCAGGCACGGGGGACCATATGGGGCACCGGGATTCAAACCGATGACCTTTTGCATGAAAGGCAAATGCCTTACCTCCATGCTATCTTTTTTCTCTCACCTACCCCTTATATCTCCTACATTTTACTACTTTCACAGACCAAGCAGCTGAGAACATGCCTTGCAAAAGCCACAGTATCAATAATAGGGCTTTGAGTTCTTGGACAACTTCACTTGTTTTAAACTGTCATTCCCATAGGAATATGCCAATTTAGATGTCAATGTATAGCTAAGATCACTGAATGTTTGGAAACAAATGAAATAACTGGATGGTCAGCTAGCAATAGGTTATTAAACTTTCTGCCAATGTTGTAATGACCCCATTGGAGATATAGTAATTTTCACAAATATGCTTGGTTTTGTACTGCGCTTTTTAAGCTTTCTTCTCTTCCTTTTTCTTTATATTTTTTCTTTCTAATTTTTAAAATAACTTTGCTGTCACTTATCTGGAAACAAATGTATTATGGCCAACTATGCAAGCTATGATATAATGCATGCTAATTTTTTGCAGCAAGAAGTAACCCATGTTACTGGTGTGAGCACTGCCAGGTGTGGCCCCCAAAACAAAACAAAACAAAACAAAAACAAACACCAAAAAATTAACACTCCTTGCTGTGTGTTCAAAAATTACATCAGTACTGGCAGGCTCACGGGACCATATTGGATGCTCGGGATCAAATATAGGTCAGCCACATGCAAGACAAATGCCCTACCTGTCATACTATTGCCTTGACCATGATGCAAGTTTTTTAAATAAATTAAAAATTATATATACACACACCTGGTGCAAAAGCTCTCTTAATCTGCTATTTCATTTAATCTTTGATTAATCTTTGAACTGTTATTCCTATACTCATTTTATAAAAGGAATGATAATCAGCAAGTTTAAATTGCACTGTTTGACTCTATTAGCTATCTAGGAGAGTCAATGAAAATATCCTTATAAGTACAGTTATCAGTTTCATTTTATAGAGGATAATGACATAAATTAAATTTAATAAATTAATAGTTCTCCTTCTTAAAACTGACATTAGAACCCCCTTTTTAGTCTGTTGATTTCCTATTGTTTTTGACCTCTGAGAAGCACCAGACAGTCTATTGCTAGTAATGTCCAGACTTATCTTGATTCACTACCATAGTTGTTATTTTTTTCTTTCTCTTCTCTCTTTCTTCATATTAGAGTAGGGAACTTTATCTTTTGTGTCAAATATTATGAAAAATGACAATTACTTTTTTCTTTTGTGATGTATCTGAATTTCAGTATGAGGAAAGATGTGCCCAATTTCATATCTACCTAGGATAACCAGTGTTACTCAGTTTTCTGTTTAGTACCATCAATAATCTAGTAGTGAGACAGTATATTAAAAATATTAGCCAGTACCAGAGAGATAGTAGAGCAAAAAAGTTGTATGTCTAGACACAGCCAACCCCAATTCAGTCTCCTGCACCACATATGTCCCCAGAGCCTTTATTGAAGTGATCCCTGAACATAGACCCGGAAGTATGACTTGCTTATAGCTAAGTTTGTCCTCTCAAAAAAAAATAAAGGGAGGTGGCAGTCAGGTTAAAAAGAAGTGTTGTGAAAGTTATTGTACTGTGGTGAGACAACTAATACAATATAAAAGGGCAATTAAGATGCTCTTGACATTTAAGTGAAAGAATGGCTATTGATGCATGACTTGGACATGCCCCTTAGGTACCCCACTGTAATAACTGTTGAAGGTGGATATGACCCCTATACACACTGCTTGAGCATGCCCTCATTCTGCCAGGTATAAAAGGAAAAGCTTGGACTAGTGCGAGGGGGCCCAGGATAGTGAACAGAGCAGTGCCTACTAGTTGAGGGAGGTGGGTAGGAATGAAGCAATAGAGATATGGTACCTACTTTGTACCTATTCCTTTTTCTTATTTTTGTATCAAGGCCTCCCGTGGCCACCTCTGACTAGTAAATTTTTATATCTCTCTGTCTCTCTGTCTTTCCTTCTGTCTCTCCCTCCCTCTCTCCCCCCTCTCATCTCTCTCTCTCTGAAACTTTTGGGTGACAGCAGCAGGCCTTAGACTCCAGGAGGAATAAAATTTGTACTTGGTTCAATCTTTCTCCCTTTGTTCTCTCTGTCCCGGGTGGTCAGTTGCTACTTATTGATGTCCTTGGGTGGACTCTTGGCCCCACCTAGCAGCTGGGCCTCAAGGGCCTCTGTGAGCCTTACAGCACTAGGCCCGGGCTGCTTTTGGCCTCTTGAGCCTGTAGCCTTGTAGCCCTGGCAACCATAAATAACGAAAGCTGGTGGTCTTTTTAAAGTTTAAGGAAGTAATTAAGCTTGAAGTGATTGACAGCAGACCATGTTGAGGTATGAATCTCATACTTAATCTTGCCATTGCATAGATAATCAAAATATTTCTCTGCTTTAAAACTTTTGTAGTACTGTGACTCTTATGACAAAATCCTCCAGCAGGGATCTCAAACTCAATTTACCTGCTGGCCGCAGGAGGCAAAGTCGGGGTGATCCCTGAGTGCAAAGTCAGTACTAAGCCTTGAACATTGGGGGATGTGACCCAAACAACTAAAACAAAACAAAACAAAAAAGATTCCTCTAGGACAGGGCCACAAAATGTTGTACGGAGGGCCGTTTGAGGCCCGCGGGCCGTAAGTTTGAGACCCCTGCCAGGAAGTGATGGGTAGGGTCTAACTTCCCTTCCTACTTTACAGTCAAAAAGGAAAAACCTCTCTTAGAGGCCTCAAATTCCAACATCTTATCCTTTCCCATTGTGCATATCAATATTAGGTCAGGTGGGCTGACTCTACCTAAGGAAATCTGAAATAACAGCAGTGACAAGTGCTTTTATTTCAACCACCGCTCATGTGCAGAATTAATTCTTTAGAGAAGCAGTTATTTTACAACAAGAGAAAAGATGAATGGAGCTGAGTCCTTATCTATATTCCAATATGTAAAGCATATTCCATCATATTTCATCAACTCTGGGTTCCATGCAACCTTCTGTTCAGCAACTATTTTTTAAATTTTTCCTTTCTTCCTTTAGGCCAATTCTGAGTATATGATAGCAAGCACCGTTTCTTCTTTTGTTCTTTTATCCACACCCAGGGCTTACTCCCAAAATTTTGTTCATAGATCACTCCTGTACTGTCTCATGCTAGACTATATTATATCTCTCCAGCCCATCAAGTAATTTTTTATTGAGTCACTTCTCATTTGTGTTTTATATTGTTTCCTGAGTTAGCTATTCCAACTTGTTTTTATTCGATTTCCTGAATTAGTTTTTCCAACTTGTGTTTTTATTGTTTCCTGAATTAGTTTTGCCACCTATGAAACTGTCTATATACTGAAATAAAATAATGTCTCACCTAAAATATTTACATTTGTAATTAAAATAAATAGTATAATAACAGAGAATTAATATAATAAGCCTCTATACTTGTCAAAATATTAATATTTGCGATGTTAGTTTGAGACACTTAAAATTAACATACAAAAATAAGCTAATTGGGATTGAAGCAATAGTGCAGTGGTAGGGCTTTTTCAGCTTACCCAGGATAAACCTTGGTTCAATCCCCAGCGTCCCATATGGTCCCACAGAAGTGATATATGAGCCAGGTGTAACTCGACTGTCACAGGGTGTGGCCCTAAAACCAACCAACCAAACAAACAAAAAAAAGCTAGTCATTATTTTCTCTTAAATTT
>PVKC010033584.1:0-13927 GCA_004027635.1 Crocidura indochinensis | reverse complement strand
GGATCCTACAGAGGACTTTTTGAAAATGTAGCCTCAGAAGTAATCCCATGGCTCTCATTACACTGCTCTTGGGGGAGTTCAAATAGTTCTAATAAAAATTACATGCCCTCAATAAAACTTTATTTTTAGACTTTTTGTTATAGCAATAGGAAATTATTATTTATAAAAGTTTAACTTTCTAGATTTAAGTAAAAAGAGCTTTCACCACCAAAACATGATAGCTGATCATATCAACCTGTCTGAGTTAAAATATTCATCTAACTATTGCTGAGAAAGTATATTAATGATGTGGTTGATATCTGCAATCAGTTCATGTTAAATAAAGGTTACCTCAATTAAGAGGTAGAATATCATCCAATAAATTTAAAAAATATAAAAATCAATCTAAACAACGTCAATCTGAGACTACTGAGGAACCAAAAATTTTGCTTTGGTTTCAAAAAAGATGTTCATAGCTAAGAATATTTAGCCTACAGGAGTGTACTACAGATATAAATTTTTTAATATCTTTATTTAAACACCTTGATTACAAACATGATTATGGTTGGGTTTCAGTCATGTAAAGAACACTCCCCTTCACCAGTGCAACATTCCCAGGACTAATGTCTCAAATCTCTCTCCTCCCCACCCCAACCCTGCCTGTACTCCAGACAGACTTTCTACTTTCCTCATTCATTCTCACTGTTAGAATAGTTCTCGGGCCCGGGAGATAGCATGGAGGTAAGGTGTTTGCTTTTCATGCAAAAGGTCATCGGTTCGAATCCCGGTGCCCCATATGGTCCCCCGTGCCTGCCAGGAGCAATTTCTGAGCACGGAGCCAGGAGTAACCCCTGAGCATTGTCGGGTGTGACCCAAAAACCAAAAAAAAAAAAAAAAGAATAGTTCTCAATGTAGTTATTTCTCTAACTACACTCATTACTCTTTGTGGTGAGCTTCATGAAGTGAGCTGGAACTTTCAGCCTTCCTCTCTTTTGTCTCTGAAAATTACTGCAAGAATGCCTTTCATTTTCCTTAAAACCCATATATGTGTAAGACTATTCTTGTCAATTCACAATTGTATAAAATGACTCCTGGAAGTCAATGAGTTGTCTTTTTAGATAGATGGTTGTATTAGTTAGATAGATATGAGATAAACAAATATAATCTATACTATAAATATTTTCTATCTATATCTCCTTATATATTTATCTACATATATCTATATTTATCTATCTGTATACCTGTACCTATGTATATGAATCACCTACATTCAACAGGTCTGGTTTTTTGGGAAAACCTTGACTAATATAGAGTTAAAGCAAAGAACTAGATAGCAATCAATGGAAAACATTTTCAAGTGCGTTCAATAAAAGTAATGCAAGGATGATAAGTCATAAATATCTGCAGTTTTACTTAGCATAAGATGATTGAAACACACATAATGATTATCCAATTGTGAAGATTATAGGAAAGAGTCCTCTCTCAACAGACCCATCAAAACTTTGTTTTCTCCCAAATCATCAAGATCTCAATATTGAACCAGCAAAAGGGGAGCAAGAGAATAGAAACCTTATGAGTCAGGGTCACTTCACATAATCATTCACCAATCTGGGCATATTTGACATACACCATTTCCCAACAGAAATGGAAACATATGTTCAACGGTTGTTTGGCACTACATGAAATCATTAAGAAGTTTCTTGAAACCATCACATATTCTTGTTAGGTCCACCCTATTTGTAAAAACTTTTTATGATTGTTTAGACAGCAGCTTCTTAATACAAGAATGAAAATAGTCAAAGGGAAGAAATAAATAGAATGAGATAGCAGAACAAGCAAAGTCTGAGGCAAGAGACAATTTAAAACAGCAATTAGAGTCTAATTAAATCCAAAGTTTGGTATCATTATCAGAAGTAAGGACATAGCTAATTATGCTGAAAGCAAGTTTCAGTTCATGTTATGGTCATTCAATAAGGGAATCTTTTCTTCCCAGTAGAAAATACTAATCTTGGAAACCATTTAAAAGATTCTCAATAATGGATGGCATGTATGTTTGTGCATTTTAATCTCTTTATCCATATTGTCCATGTGGTATTTAGTCTTTGTACTTAAATCAACAGTAATAGTTTGTGGTAGGATGAGAAATTTTTGCTTCATTGATTTTCCATAGTACTAAAATGTCACATTAGCTCAAGGTGAAAAGCTAATAGGATGTGAATAATGATAACAATAATCAGAAGAATAATAGAAAAATAATACAACTAAATGTACATTAACGACTTCTCTGGCATATCATGACTCTTGTGACATTTAAAACCTCAAGAGACAAGAGACAACACAGTTTTTGAACACACCCCTTTGAATTACACTGCAGCCATGAATATGTTGACATAAGTGACAATTTCCAGAATATGTAAATGAGGATTGTCACCCTAGTCACCCTAGTCACCTAGCACCCTAGCACCAATGTGAGCCTTTACAATTTTACTCAGTTACTGTGTACAGATCATCAATATTCACTTTCTTACATTCCTTTCTAAGATATACGCCTACACCTCTAAATTCAAAATAGGAATTTGGAATGTGTTATATGATAAGAATTATTGAGTAAATGTATTTAAATAGATGTGCCTTGGAATCCCATAGAAACTAGTTATTACTGAGATACCCCAAAATATTCCCCAAGTCACAGAAACATTTGTCCTACCAGGAACACCAGTCACTATGACCAGTAGCAAAAAAATAAAAAGGAAAGGAAATTCCTCAGATCTTCTAGGTTAAAATTAAACAACTAACATTTTACCTCACTTTTCAGATATATAAAACCCCTATTGGTGACTGCAGATACATGATTATAAACAAGTGAATCTCTTAATTATTTTAGAAAGATGATAAAAGAAGAACCTCAGGCCACTGATAGATTCTATTTCATTTCACTGTGATACCTGCCCAAGTGATATGGAATGCTGGGAACAGAGGTGGAGGGAGGACAACATCGGTGGTGGGAGTGCCTGATTCAATGTCACTATGTACTTAAAATACTACTGTGAATAATTTGTAATCCACTTTGGTCAAAATAAAAATTATTATTAAAAAATCTACAATTCTATTTTATAGCCATTAGCAACTTGGTTATTTGATTTTTTTTAAAAAATAATTATTTAATTTTTGGGCCAGAGAATAGCACAGCAATAGGGTGTTTGCCTTGCATGTGATTGACCCAGGACGGACCTGGCTTCAATCCCAGTGTTCCATATAGTTCTCCGAGCCAGAAGTGATTTTTGAACACATAGCCAGGAGTAATGTCTCAGTGTCACTGGGTGTGGTCCCCCAAAGAACAAAATCGTTCAGTTTTTATATTTTCCTCAAGATTATGAGGCAGAAAACTTTATTTTGTTGTTTTAAGTATGTATTCTCTGTTTCTAAAGGAGCTAAAAATAGAGATCTTTAACTAATGGAGCTTCCATGATGTATCTAGGATGCCTCATTTCTCCCTCAGAAATGGTTTACAATGGTTTTGCTTTGCAATTTAACATCTATGTTAATGTTTCATTCTACTGTAGACAACTGCTTACATCTGACCCTTCTTTCTCCAACATTCACCCAATTAATTTTATAGCTCTGTATTTTATGTGTTCAAACAAGTCTTTATTTATATACTCTTCACCCACATTGTCCATTATTACCCTTAAGATCCCACTAATTAAATTTAGAATCAGGCTCACATTACAACAGGACTGTTCTCAAAATTTTTAAAACTTTTCTAAGTGTCTCCTGGCACTGAAATAAAACAATAATAAATTGATTCTAAAATACTTTTAAGAAAAAGAAGTATAAAGTCTCATAGGGTAGTTTTAAGGTCAACATATAATAGTAATGCAGTTATCTTAAATGCCAACAAAAAATATCTAGACCAAATTGAGACATAGTGCTAATCAAGGTAAAGAATTTGGGCATCTATAAAAATCATTAAGACATGTTTTCTAAGCACTAATGCAAAATCTGATTAATAGGAAATATTTTAAATTGAATATTTTTTTCTTCAAAGAAATAGTGTTTCAGGAACCAGAGAAATAGTATAGTGGCATTTGCTTTTCATACATCTGACCATGGTCCAAACCCTGACATCCAAATGATCTGGTCCTCTGAGCACCTCCATAATTAATTCCTGAGTATAGAGCTAGGAGTGATCACTAGTTGTGTGGCCTAAAAGCTAACTAAATAACTAACTAATTAACTCAATAAATAAATAAAAAGCCCACCCAAAGTGATATTGTAGACAACAATTTTAACACTGAATTTGACAATCTCATAGTTAACTTTTTATTTTAGCTTTTATTAAGTATATATTTCAGAATGAAATGTTCTATTCATTGAAAATTTAACCAACCCCAAGCCAGGAGTGATTTCTGTGCACATAGTCAAGAATAACCCCTGAGTGTCACTAGGTGTGGCCCAAAAAACAAAAACAGATAAGTATAGGAAAATTTAACCAAATCTCCTTATTTGGGGCTTTAATATCTTGTGAGCTTCTTTTCAGCATATCTCAATCTCTCTGACTCAAAATAATGCACCTTCACTAATTTTTTTGGCCCTCAAATATTTTCCTGTAGAGTAATAAGAAAACAAAGTCCAGATTGACTGGTGACAAATTATGATAAATTCTGTTTCTGTGAGAACCTTAAAGAGTTATATTTGGTGGTCATTAGATAAATAATATGTTCACCTTTATCATCAGACACTTAGGGACTTATACTGAGGTCACAACTGTTTTCATTACATGCACGTTTTTTCATTACAAATATCCATTTGTGGGGGCCGGGCGGTGGCGCTGCAGGTAAGATGCCTGCCTTGCCTGCACTAACCTAGGACGGACCGTAGTTCGATCCCCCGGTTCCCCATATGGTCCCCCGTGCCTGCCAGGAGCGACTTCTGAGCAAAATAGGCAGGAGTAACCCCTGAGTGCCACCAGGTGTGCCCCCCCCCAAAAAAAAAACATTTGATTTTCCAGTATACATACTTGGAAACATCCCATTTTGAAAATGCTGGGCAGAAATAGATTCTAAGGGCAGGATAGTATGTTAAAGTGCCTGATTGAGCAGATTAGCTTCATTGATCAACCAAAGTTTAGCAATTCTAAATGGCATTCTTCAATACAAGTTAAATATTCTGGGACCACAAAACTGACTTTGTTGTTTTCATATATATTATTTAGGGTTCTAGTGTATCAGCACTAATAGTAGAGATGGATGGTAGATTGACATATGGGTAGAAAAATCAAGATATTTGCCTACTTATATTTATATCTTGGAAGATATTTATTATAAAATATTGGATCACATGACTATGAAGGTTGAAGACCAGAGTGCTTAAAAATTAGTCATATACAACCCAGTCTGGTTTGTAGGTCTGGGAAAGTAACCCTGAGATCAGAAAAAAAAATGCCATTCAGAGAATAAATTTCTCTCTACCTTCTCTTCTAGTTGTCCTCTAAATTGATGAATGATATCTACCCACACTGGCCAGAGAAGCCACCTTTGACCATTTCTACAATTTATTCGTAACCTCTTCTAAAACACTTTCACATAAATACCAGAAATGTCAGAGTAATTATATGGGCATCCCTAGCCCAATCAACAGATAGATTAAACATCATACTTGTAACAATTTATTTTTGAATAATATGATTCTTTTTCTAAAAGAAAAGTCTACAAAAATAGACACTAAGGTTATCTGTCTACTAGATTTCTTGAAGGTCAGTGAGGCAATGTAACCCTATAAGTACCTCATCATTTGAATCTCTATGTTTTCCTTCTACCACACTCTACTCCAGTTGACTTCTTTGTAAATGACCCTAGCTCATATTCTATGCACTGTCTCATAGAGCTGACAGTGTATAGGGGATAGAGCACCATTTGAATATACCTTCAAAGTGGAAGAGTACATGATGGTGATTGTTGCCCTGTATAATAATGAAATGTTATGTAATCCCAGTAATGCATGAATATTTACTAACTTTAAACTTAATTATTTTCTATTATCATGTACTATAAACCATGATTATAAACAATGACTTATAATCTTTTTGAAAATTACAGAAATAGAAATGATTTCTCTTCCAGGATGTCACTGATTAGAGATGATTCAAAAATCCTGAAAAAAATAATCTTTTTTATGTATAAATCAAAGGCATAGTTCTTCAGGGACCAGAGGACTCCGACATGTTTGATAATGGTACAAATCAGAAAAGCAAATCGACAAATTAATTCCTAATATCAGAAAGCAATTAACTGTGCTAATTATCAATGAATACAAATATTCAAAAGCATGTGTATGATGATTTGCTTAGAAATACTGAAAATTGTAATAATTCTCAGAGATAATAAAGATAAGGACTGGTAGGTACAGCTCACAATATGAAGCTCACCACAAAGAATGGTGAATGCAGTTGGAGAAATAACTACAATGACAACTAACATAACAATGTGAATGAATGAAGGATGAAGGAAGTAGAAAACTTGTCTCAAATATGGGCACGGGGTTGGTGTAGGAATGTGGGAGATTTGGGGCATTGGTGATGGGAATGCTGCACTGGAGAAGGGGGTGTTCTTTATATGACTGAACCCCTACTACAATCATGTTTGTATTAAATTGTATAAATAAAGATATTAAAAATATGTATTGAAGGGGCCCAGGAGATAGCATGGAGGTAAGGCGTTTGCCTTTCAAGCAAAAGGTCATAGGTTCGAATCCCGGTGCCCCATATGGTCCCCCGTGCCTGCCAGGAGCAATTTCTGAGCATGGAGCTAGGAGTAACCCCTGAGCACTGCCGGGTGTGACCCAAAAACCAAAAAAAAAAATATGTATTGAAAATCACTTCCCTTCAATAGAAGGTTCTTCCTGTGAAGATATTGCTATTCACCAAAGGAAATGTTATCTGATATTGGGCTTTAAATTCTAGCCATGGTTAGAAATGGTTGGTCACTGAAGTGTTATGGACTTCAGTGTAACCAACAGTTGCATTTGAATATTATACATTTTATATTAAATATGAAAACTCTTCAGCTGAATAATTCTAATAAAGTAGTATATAATGTCATTTCAGATAAAAAGAAAGTTACTTCTTCACTACCTTTAACCAGTTACAACGATTAAGCTGGTAGTTTATCCTGCTCAGCGTGTTTCCTTATCTGCACACAAGAATGATTTTGTATACTACCTGTGTCTTCAATTATTAAGAGAAATCATATGAAATAGTGAACTCATTATTATTAAATAAATATTAACTGTTATAAAGACATGACATTTAAATTGTAATGAATTTCTATTTTATAAACAAAGAACTAGAAATCTGAACATTGATAAAGACCTTATTGAATTCAGATACAAGTTAATTTTTGTTTTCATTTATTCTTTGTTCTCTCTAAATGGAAGTGGAAATCTTATCTGATAAAATAAAATAAAAAGCACAGTCAAGAAAATGTGGGCACTACAATCTAAAGAAAACAGATTTAGACTATGAGGTAGAACAGTTTCTGGTTCCAATTCCCCTGTGCGATTCTTTGGCCTCATTTTTCTCCACTTTCAAATATGTATTTCTTACATCTCTGATTAAGTTACTATGTGAGAAACTTAGTAACTTAAACTCCAGAATATTGGCAAGGGATGGAAAACCAAGGGAAATCAAATTTTTTCAAAGAAAGATGAAGAGAAGATACAGAGACTAGAAGATAAATTAATAATCAGTAGTATCATCCATTTACAAGAGTCTTTAGAGTTTATATACACTATTTTACATAATCTTCTGTGAGGTGGATAGAAATGTCTTTCATTAAAGAAATGGAAATTGCAGTTCGACAGTTTACACCAGACCTAGGTAAAACAGAGTTAATAATGATGGCCTCAGATGGAATAATCCTTATATTAGTGCTTTCAAATGAATGATAATCAAAACCTTTTTTTTTTTTTTTGGTTTTTGGGTCACACCCGGCAGTGCTCAGGGGTTACTCCTGGCTCCATGCTCAGAAATTGCTCCTGGCAGGCACGGGGGACCATATGGGGCACCGGAATTTGAACCAAGGACCTTTTGCATGAAAGGCAAACACCTTACCTCCATGCTATCTCCCGGGCCCCAATCAAAACCTTTTAAGCTGTAACATTTTTAAAGATAAAAATTAATCCAAGGGTAAAAGATACATAATGATTGAGTGTAGAAGGATAAATAAAAGAAAAACCTAGTTGTCCTGTGCAAAATTAAAAGAATCTTTTTGTATTTGTGTGTAAATATAAGCAAGTAGAATTTTCATTTTAGAAGAAATTAGATTACTCCCAATTTAAATTATTAAGTACAAAGTCAGACTTGGATTTGGTTTTCACCTCTATTATGTATAGCTATGTGACAAGCAAGTTATTGTAGCTCACTAGGCTTCACATTCTCCTCCAAAGGTTGGAAAGATAATTGTGCTATTAATAGTTGGTAATAAAATAATACAGTAGGTAATAAAATAATGGGGAATAAATAATACAAGACACATAATGTTCTTAAAATAACAACTAGCACATATTAAGTAACAGAAACACAATCAAATGGGACACTAAAAGCTTGAGCTCAATCAACCTTACCTGGCATAGTTGCACGCTAACTTTCTTAGGGATCAGAGCTATATGTAGTCAGATAATACAGGGGTCATTTCTTGCTTGGTCAATTACAATATACATATATCAGACTGTCCTAATTTTTGTATATTGCTCCAGTTCTTTTTTTCTTCTTCTCACCTCTTCCCTTCATTGTTGTTGGTGATCTTAGTGCTATGATGGCCAGGGACTGCACACACACTGACTATGATATTTAGCTGCAGTGTTCATTGGGATGAACTTTTAATCATGGGTCCATGTGCACTTGATGGCCAAAAGTCACACTCAAGGAATACAAGTTAAGGTTGTCTTGTTCACTGGGGATAGCATTTCTCACATAGGTGCTCACAAGGCATCACACTTTCTGGTTAGAGCATTTGTATATCTTTCCAATTTTGGTGTTCACTGAGGTGGATGGAGGACTCTATTTCTTTCTGTGGTGCTTACCTTTCTGTAGTGTAACCTGGATATTACACAGTGGGAACGTTCTTCTTACATGGGGAAGAGCAGGCAGCAGACTTCCAGGGTCAAGAAGAATATATGTCAGAGTTGTGCTTTACTTATGTGGGACACTAGCAACTTGAATTTGAGAAAAGCATTTGCAATTTAAACTAATGTGCTATTTCTCTGAACCTATACTGTTATTCTTTCATTATTCACCTATTACTACTATCATATCTTTCTGCTTTCAGTCAACTTTTTTTTATCTCCTCTTCTTTTGGCTTTCTCAGTCATCCCCATCAATTCACATTAGGCATTAGTCAAATAGATTAGAAAGACAGTAGTAATATAGAGTAGAAAGTGTAATAGAAATCTGTAAAAGACATCTCCTAACTCAGATGTCAATGTTTAATTGCTAATTAATAGATTACATTTCATTTTCATTAGTATCAACCGTGTTAAAGATAGTGCTATAATTATTTTACAACTTAGAATGTCGATTGCTCCTATTTATCCTCATTCTTCTAAAAAAACCTGTGGGTCAACAGGATAAGCCCTAATCATTTTCACAACTTACCAAAATGGAATCTCTAGTGGCACAGATTTAGACTTAAAATCAAGGAAAGTTCTGAGAATCAGTTTATTCAAGAAATCAATTTTGGAATGTAATATACAGGAAATATTCTTTATTTTTTAATAATAGGCTTCTAATTAATCTTACTTCCATTCTCCACCTAATAAGCAAGGTACCTAATAATCAAGGTGGGAGAGAAGATTAAAAACAACTGGTCAGAATCCTCAATCTCAGACATTCCTGCTTTCTTCAAATGGCCTCATTTTCCTTCATTATTCTAGCAACTTCAGTTATCACTGTTATCTTTTAAACTGTAATCTTTCACAACCAAGAATTCGAGGATACAGATGAAGTGATTAGTTTACATGCTATAGGGTAGGGGGTGAGTTTAGGTTTGTTTTCAATAGGAAAAGAAAGACAAATGAGGCCATGGTCCTGGACATGTTTCCCACTCCCTGTGGGGAACAATCAATGTCTTAAGAATGACTATTCAGACAGGTTAACAAGCTTGTATTGGCTTCCCTATCTTTCCTTACCTTGGCTATTTATCTGCCCTGAGCTGGCTTCTGACTTCCACTAAGCTGTTATCAAAGAATAGTAGGATGTTATGGGCACATGTATTTGCATTATTTAGGGATTTATGGAAGGTTCTATTTGGTGACTGTATGTGAAAATAACAGTTTTCTTACCAACCCACAGAAGTAACTTCTTCCTCTAGCAGTGACCGTTTCTCTCAAGAGGCTGTTCATTCTGGAGGTATCTTAAGTTTTGACAGCTCCTACAGCATCTTTAATATTTGAAGAACTCCATCATCTTTGCCAAGTATGGAAATTAATTTGCCTCAGGTCTTTGATTTCTAATGTTCTCTCTCTCTCTCTCTCTCTCTCTGTCTCTCTCTCTCTCTCTCTCCTAATTGTTCACAATAGCAAACCTAATTCGAATTCACTGAATCATCTAGGGACACCATGAGTCAGTCTCTCTGACAGAAATGCCTCTTCTTTTTAATCCTTTTATGTTTAGCAAATGAATAGGACCAAATAACCCTCGACAAAGCAAAAAAAAAAAAAAAAGAATCTCATCATGATCCACTTTTTACTTTATATCCAGTATGTATATATCTATGTTTCTGTCTGCTCATCCATTCACCTAACCATCTATATTATCTTTAATTCAAAGATTGAACTATCTTCTGTGTTAAATAGGAGTGTAAAGCTCACAGATTCAGTCTTAGGAAATGGATAATGTAATCATTTCATGAGACTTATTCAGGCCATATTATTTCTGAAGCTTTCAAATGCCTGCTTTTAAGTCAAAGCTAGCAGTTTAAAGACAACAGTAACTACCTAGTTTTAAATTTCTCAGCATGTTTCCAATGAAACTTACGATATCAATGACATATGCCTTCACTATACTAGAGCATAAAAAGAAAGCACCTTGAAATTGTAACTACATTTTAAAACTTCCTATTTTTTTAGAACTAGAATTCTCAAACTTCCACCCAATACTGCATATCTGAAGATGTGAAACATAGGGGCAGAGCAGCTTAAGGAACTTCTAAAGGAAAGAAGAAAGACATAAACATAAACACCTGAAAAGTCCATGCTCAATATTAAATGCTAGTCAGAATTTGCTGCTTCAGAGCCACTGACTCCAGAGAAGAGCTTGCGAAGTGAAAGTTCAAGGAGTTAAAACCACATAGAAGGACTGTTTGAAGGAATAATCTTGTAAGTAAAGGGTGGGTGATATTGATATAGAGACCATAGAATGGAATATGAGAATGAAATGCCATAAGTCTGGGTTAGCACAAATGTCTAAACAGTAGTCAATATCACATTCTGCCTGCACTTGTCTTATGAAAATGATTAGAACCTGGATTATAGGATCCCAGATACATCTAGGTTTAATGAGCAGATAAAAGCATGATTGTTCACCTAACTAGTTAGAAAAGAATAAGAAGGAGGTATAAGGTGTAAGAAGTATGATTTATCATTTCGCATATACCCATGGATAGAAAATCACTCATTCAAAAGGACATATGCACAATATTATTTATTGCAACACTTAAGCATAAGGTCTATGTTATGGAACCTATCTACAAATCCAAATAACAAATGAATGTTTAATGATGATATGGGATATATACACAATGGAGTTCTATTAAGTTGCAATAAAAAATTAACCCATGCAATTCACTAAAAATGGATGGAACTGGAAGATATTTTAGGTGAAGTAAGTCAGAAGAAAAAGACAAATAATGATGTTCCACTTATCCGTGGATATAGAATTAAAGTAAAAAAATACATTTCCCTCTTCCCTCCCTCCATTTGGTCCTTCCTCTCTCCCTTTTTCCTCTCTATCTTCTTTCCTTCCTCTTTCTCATCTTTCATTCATTTTATAATAAAATGAATTTTATGTTATAATATAATATGTTTGGGGTCCAACAAGTTTCACTGTGTCTCTGAGCCTCCAATCTTTGGCACCTGAAATACAAAAGCTTGTGTGGGAATAATATCTCCTAGCAATAGGTAGTAGAAAGAATAAGGAACCAAATAAATAAATAAATACATAAAGTATGCCAATCCTAACCCTTTATCACTGCTAGCAACACTATCCATAAAAGAAATTTCACAGAAAGGGCTGTATTCTAAATAAAATAAGTCTAAAAGAGAAAAATGTCAGTTAGTATTTATAGGTAAAATAAAAAGAATTGTTTGTAGTACCTTGTTCATAGTTGTTCAACATGGGGCTGGAGAGATAGCATGGAGGTAAGGCATTTGCCTTGCATACAGCAGGACGGTGGTTCGAATCCTGGTCCCCGAGCCTTCCAGGAATGATTTCTGAGCGTAGAGCCAGGAGTAAACCCTAAGCCTACTGTGTGTGACCCCAAAACAAAACAAACACACAAACATAGCTGTCCAACATAAAAGCAGTCATAATATTTCTCAATTAACGAAGTAATATAACTATATTTTATAGTATTATTCATTGATTAAATAAATGAGCTCTGGAACTAGAGAGATAGACCGGCGCATAGGGCATTTGCCTTGCATGCAGCTAACTTGAGTTAGATCCCTAATATCCCATGTGCCCCCCAAATCTGCCATGAGTGATCTATGAATACAGAGCCAGGAATAACACCTGAGTGTCTCTAAGTGTGCCTCTCTACACACAAAAAAGCTATGTATCTTTAAGCACATCAAAATATCTTACATGCACATTCCTGAAAGAAATATGTGCTTCTGTAAAAACTATTATATTTCAATTAAAATTTTTCTGAAAAATGGATTGAAAAATAAAACAAGAAGAAGAAGGGGCACAAAAACTTGCCACACCAGAAGTACTACCTTTGATTTTTGATTTTTCTTTTTATTTTTTTTATCTATTTTTTTTTTGTTTTTTTTGGGCCACACCCATTTGATGCTCAGGGGTTACTCCTGGCTGAGCACTGAGAAATTAGTCCCTGGCTTAGGGGGATCATATGGGATGCCGGGGAATCAAACCATGGTCCTTCCTTGACTAGCACTTGCAAGGTAGACACCTTACCTCTAGCGCCACCTCACCATCCCTTTCTTTATCTTTTTTCCTTCTTCTTATTTGTTCTTTCTTTTTCACTCTTATGGCTATTATTTGGTTATTTGGATTTTTTCTTTTTGTTGTTGGGTGCTTTTTATTTTATTATTTCTTTTTGGTAGTTACTGCCTTTTTTTTTTACTTTTGTTTGTTATTTTTAATGGTTTTTTTTTTTTTTTTGGTCTTCTCAGAGCAAAACCACACAACTTGAATCATCTAGTTCTGCTAATGAATTGAGTGGGAAAATATAAACTAATGGTACCAGGACCAAACAGCCACATGAACATTAAGTGGAAATAAAAAAAATGAGCAGACTTAAACACCAAACCCAAAGTCAACAACAACAGAATCGATGGCCCATCTACAGCAAGCTATACACAGAGGGGAACAGTTACACTAGCATTCCGGGGGGCAAAAGAGGAAGATATGGAACACATGCTGGGAAAAGAGGTAGAGGGAAGACAACTCTGGTGGTGGGAATGACCCTGATCAATTGTCACTATGTACCTCAAATATTACTGTAAAAGATTTGTTATTCATTTTTTGTCACAATAAACATTGTTTAAAAAAATAAAAATAGGGGCCGGAGAGGTAGCATGGAAGGTAAGGCGTTTGCCTTTCATGCAGAAGGTCATCAGTTCGAATCCCGGCATCCCATATGGTCCCCTGTGCCTGCCAGGAGCAATTTCTGAGCATGGAGCCAGGAGTAACTCCTGAGCACTGCCGGGT
>PVKC010033583.1:0-13905 GCA_004027635.1 Crocidura indochinensis | reverse complement strand
GCCTTACCTCCATGCTATCTCCTGGGCCCCAAGAATCAACTCTTGTTTCACTGATCTTTCTGATTGTTTTCTGGATTTCCTATTCATTGATTTCTGCTCTAAATTTATTGTTTCCTTCTCTCTTCTTATTTTTGGTGTTCATTATATTGAACACTTTCCAGTTTTGTAAGCTGTGGCATAAGTTATTTATGTAAGCCCATATTCCTTGCTGATAGATGCTTGCAAAGCTATAATATTTTTCTTAGTATTGCTTTTTCCATGTCCCACACATTCTGATAATTTGTGTCCCACAGATTCTGGTAATTTCCTGATGGATGCTTGCAAAGCTATAAATTTACCTCTTAGAACAGCATGTGCTGTGTCCCACACATTCTGATAATTTGTGTCTTCATTGCCGTTTTTTTCCATGAATATTTTTATTTCCTCTTTTATTTCATCTCTGATTCACTGTTTAGTAGTGAGCTGTTTAATTTCCAGGTGTTAAATTTTATTCCTCCATGTGCCTATTATTTACTTCTAATTTCAGTGCATCACGATTTGAGAAGGTAGTATGCACAAATTCTATCATCTTTATATTATGTAGCTATGTTTGATGAATTAGAACGTTTTTCTATTTTTGAGAATGACACGTGTTTTGGAGAAGAATGTGTATCCATTTTCAGGGGTGGAGAGCCCGTTATATACAATATATATAATAATACTAATAATATACATTAGGCCATTTTCTTCCATTTTCTTTCCAGTGCTAGTATATTATTGTTATGTTTCAGTCTGGTTGACCTATAAAGTGAACAGTTGAAGTCTCCCACTATTATCATGTTGTTATTGATATCTTCCTTCAAGTTTGTCAGCAGTAGTTTTAAATATTTTTCTGGTCCCTCATTAGTTGAGTATATGTTTAGGAATGCTATTTTTTCCTGTTGTACATGTCCCTTAATTATTAAGAAATGTCCACCCTTGTCCTTTATAACTTTTATAAGTCTAAAGTCTTTGTCATTTGAAATTAGTATGACCACTCAAGCCTTTTTAAGGGAGTTTTCTGTTTGAATAATTGTCCTTAAATCTTTAAGTTTGAGTCTGTGCTTATTCTGGCTATTCAGATGTATTTCTTGTAGGCAGCATAACGTTGGATTCAGATTTTTGATCCATTTTGACACTCTGTGTCTCTTTATTGGTGCATATGGTCCATTAATGTTGATAGTGATAACTGTCATCAGATTTAGTGTCATCTTTCTGTAAGCCTTTGATGTCTCTGTTGGTCTCTCTTGTCTTCAAATAGATCTTTCAATTCATTTTTAAGGTTGAATGTTATTTTCCTTTTTAATCTTGCTGCTTTCAGTATTCCATTCCTATCTATGGGATTCATCACTGAATAGGCGCTGTCTTGGTGTGCTTTTCTTTGGATCTCTTTAGCTGGTATTCTTTGGGCATATAGGATTTGGTTGCATGCACTCTTTAGCTCTGAGAATTTCTCTGCAACAATGTTCATGATTGTTGATACTTCATGGGGTTCTTTTAATGTGTCTCTGGGACTCCAAATGTTGTTTCTGTTATGTTTTTCAAAAAACTTTGATTTTCATCTCTTCACATTCTTTGAGGATTTTTTATGGATGGAACTAGAAGGTTTTCTGTTAAATGAACTAAGTCAGATGGATAGACACCGAACAATATCACTTATATGTGGTATTTAGAATAACTGGGAAAATAAACACAATGGTCTAAAGGGCAGTTTTCTTGAACACCGCTAGCCCCAAAATATAGCAATGATAAGGGAAGAAACTGAGTAGAAGTGGAGAAACAAAAAATCTTATATTCTCTTCTATACTTCAAAAAGACCTGTAGCAATGGATACAGGTGATTGAGCTGTATAGATATAGATTGAGCAGGTCTTCAATCAACTGATCTTTATAAAGGTCTATAATAAGGTGCTAATGCTATAAAAGACTATAATAATATGTTAATACTTTAACCACAGAAACAAGTGCAGAATGCCTTTGGAAGTCATGGACTAGCACTACATTGTTCACTATAAGAATGTTTCATTGTCTTAATTATAATATGTGTATGGTAACTGTTTCATTGTTTTGTTCACAGTAGTTCTTGGAGATATAGATTGGTCGCCCTAGTTTCTCATTGAAGTGGTATATTATATTGACTCAAAATAGAGTTATCATTAAGGTATTGTCTTGGGGCCCGGAGAGATAGCACAGTGGTGTTTGCCTTGCAAGCAGCCGATCCAGGACAAAAGGTGGTTGGTTCGAATCCCGGTGTCCCATATGGTCCCCCGTGCCTGCCAGGAGCTATTTCTGAGCAGACAGCCAGGAGTATCTTCTGAGCACTGCCAGGTGTGGACCAAAAACCAAAAAAAAAAAAAAAAAAAAAGATATTGTCTTTACAAATATTCTAGTCTATTCATTTTCCATTTGATTATGCCTACTAATATGATGTAATATTTTTGTCCATAGATAACATTGGAAGAGGGAACTACATGTCATCAACTCTTGCTGCAGTGCTCATTCACTGAGTATGTTATTGAAGTTTATTTTCAATTCAGGCTGGTTTACTATTATATCATAATTACCATTTTCAGCTTGATTTCTGTGTTCATTTTCATATGTTTAGTATTCTAGACCTAAAAATTATGACTTTTTAAAGAATTCTCTATGACAATCTAACTCAGGAAGCCTTTTTTCAGTAAAGTTTACCCTCACCAATTATGATTTTCCTAGGAAAATGGAAAGCCTTCCATGTGATTTTCCTGATTAATATTTTTTAAGCATTTTGACACATTCCACCTGGGTCAACTTTTCAACTATAACCTATGAATTGATATCCATTGTCTATATGTGTGCATGAGTGAATGTGTTGGCCACTCTATGTCTGTATAATATCTGTCTGAAATATAATGTCTGTCTTTGTTGTATATTGTTACCCCATTTTATATAATGCTTCCTTTTTCTTCTCCCTGCTTACCACTTTACAAATCCCTTTCTATCCTTTTACTCTCTCCCTTGATCGGTTATTTCTCCCTATTTAATCCTGTTTACTCTTAGTTCTTTACTCCTTAGAAACTGGAATGTTCCCCCTGCCTCAACCAGTTGTCAGCTGCTCCCAAAGTGAAAAGACACCTTCCCAGCCTGCCTTGCCTCAGTTCAGGAAGAAGTCACTGCTACAGCTGCTGATTTGCTCCATTTTTCCCACCTACCTTTATATTAACTGTTGCTTGCTATGGATTCAGCTTTCAGAGACCCTCAGCTCTAGGACATTTCCTGATCCTTGACTACTGGGAGCCATTTTTTCAGACTCCACAAGATCACATCCTAGGCAAAAGTTGTGCTTCAGATTTTATCTCCCAAGACTATTTAAAAAATCTTAAAGGGTATATGTCTATTTTCTTTGTATATTTCTTCAGATTATTTTCTTAATAATTCTCATTGTGTATTTCTTATATACTTGTAGTTTCCCCCATCCCTTTTTAGGATTCGTTTAATAGAAAATGCTAGTAGGTAAGTTTATCTTGGGTTCTGAGTTCATGTTAGAACCAGTTATAAGGATTGTTTGGCATGTTATTTTTACTTCCATAAGCACCAGTAGTATCATGTGACATTGTTCCTTTTTGCATAGGCACATTAAAATGAAGAAATATTATGTATAGAAAGTTCTTATTACAGATAGAAACTCAAAAATTTTATATTGCAGGGGAGCCTTTCACCCTGAACATTTGTCCTAGTGACTTGATTTAGACATCAGTAGATTGGATGTTGGCTGTTTACCCCTGAACATTGGATCTCCTCTTTGGAACTGGCACAGTTTTCCACACCAGCACCAGAAATCAAACTTCTACTGGGAAGGGCCCTAATGCTGCCTAGTTAATGACTTGTTCCAGAGTGGATTTGTATGACACTCTGATGATTTGGAAACAGCAACAGGGCAGGTTTCTCTGCATTGTCACCTAATGGTAAGATAAAACCAGAAGATGCTCCATTACTCCCTGACTTTGTTATAGGATCTGTGCAAAAATTACAGAAACTTGACTCATGATTGAGGAGAACTTTTACTAGGACCATGTAGAAAGACTTTGGGGTTACAAGTTAGTATTTCCAGGTCCTTATTTGGTCTTATGGCAGGATGCTTCATGGGTAGTGTCTCCCTCTTTTTAGACGAAATTTTTTTTTCTATTTTCACTAACTTCTGCTTTGCTTATGCAAAAAACTGCCACATCCATTTTTCCTTTTCTTCTTCTTTTTTTTTAAAAAAATAGATTTTCCTGCCTTTTTCATAGAATCTTGGCATACAGACTACTTTGCTTTACCTCATATTTCTCCTTTTTTAAAAAATAAAATTAAGAAAAAAAGAAAAATGAGGGTCGGGGCCAAGTGGTCTTGGGTCCATTGGTGGAAAAAAAAACCAGAACTAAATATTCAAGCCAAAGTCAACAACAAAAATAGAATCAGATCTAAACTTTAATAATATAAAGTGAAATAGGCCTGTTATATTGGCATGCCATGGGCAAAGGGTGGTAGTATAGGTGTACTCTGGGAACATAGGTAAAGACAGGTCAAATCTGGTTATGGGACTAACACTGATTCACTATATATCTGAAATTCAAATATGAAGAACTTTGTAGATCACAATGGTTTTAATCAAATAAAACAAAAAAAGATTGTATTTGCTACAAACAAGATTTTTATTCTTTGATGTTTTTCAAATTGTACCAACAAATCAGCATTCATTTCAACTCAATACAAATGTGTACTATCTAAAAACCTATGGTTTTAACTTTAAAAGAACACATATCAGTTAGGGTATACATGGTTCTCCCATTCAATCTTCAACACTGCATACAGTCCTCTGAGTACTACTGGTAGTGAGCCTTTGCACAGTGCCAGTCCAAAATTATCTCCCAAACAAATAAAAAAGATACCATATGCTTAGCTATATTCAGAGAAATTTTATTTCAGACGTTTCTTAGCTTTAATAATCAACCAAAAAATTTAATGACTAGGGACTGGGATAATAGCACAACAGGTAGGGTGGGTTGCCCTGCACATGGCCAACCCTTGTTTGATCTGCAGGATTTCATATGAGTCCAAAGTCTACCAGGAGTAGTTTCTTAGAGCAGAGTCAGGAGTAACCCCTGAGTGTGCCAGCTATAGACTAAAAAGAAAGCAAAACAAAATTAATTGAATGACCAGAAATTTTCCTGGAATCTAATTATTGGTACTAGACAGTATTTCTTAATAGCTTCCTGATTTGGAATTAGGCCAAGTGAAACAAAACAAAAAGGAGACAAGTTAGGATGCTCAAAATGCATTTTTTCTTCAACAACATTAACAATAATAATTTTGGCTTATGTGTTTATCTAGTACCAATAATTTCGAACATGGTTATTGCACTTCTGAGCGGGGTTACAGTTGCCAGGCTTTCTGAGAAGATGGGAGATATAGGGGAGGGTGCCCATACTTGCTAAATACACACACACACATATCACGAAGCTTCAGCAGGCAGCATGGGGATGACATGGCTCCATGTGGTAGGCTTTCTGCCAAGCTTAGGGGAAGATGTAACTTCAGCTGCCCCCCACAGCCTTCTGTCTCCTTCTTCCCAGTCCCCTGGCTTCCTGCTCAGGGTCCCAGCAAGTGGGTTCTGGCGAGAAGCCCCCAGACTTCTCTGTTCCTGTAGGGTGGGGAGGAGACTTGCAAACTTCCAGCTTCCAGCAATTGGGAAGCAAATGACTCTCGGGGAGCCTAAAGCTTCAGCAGGCAACACAGGGATGACATGACTCCATGCAATAGTCTTTTTGGCCAAGTTTAGGGGAAGATGTAGCCTCAGATGCCCCCCACAGCCTTTTCTCAATTACTATTTTCAAACCACGTGGGGACTTTTGCCCCCGCACAAAAAAATTTATATAAATTTGTAAGAAATCATATCATTTAATCCACTTTCATCATACAGTATAGATAGTTAAATAGGATATCATAGGGGTTCATCTACTTTTAAAATATACAGAATGTCTATATTGTATTATTTCCTCCCCCCATTGGCTCACCACCCTACAGGTTCATTTCTAGTCCTTTACTCTCACCCTCACTGTCTATCACCCCACATGTAACCATTTTTACCCTCAGCTCTTTGCTCTTTATGAAGCAGATTATTACCCTCTCTCAAGCTAACTGCCAGCCAGCTCCCAAAATGAAAAAATAGACTCTCCACCGGAGAAGAAACCAAAACTCTGTTCCTATCAATCTATTATCAATGGACTCCTATCTTCTAACTCCCTTCACTGGGTAAGTGTACTTGATACCATAACCAGTTTCTAAGACATCCGCAGTCAAAGACATTTCCTGATATTGGGTGCTGTGAGTTGTTTACAGACTCTAGATGACCAAATCACAGACTTCAGTGGTGTCCCAGAAACAGCACCCTCCCCCTTGACTATTTCTAACCCAGATGACTCAGCAAGAACCTGCTTGCAGGGCAGATCACTCCGAATCTAATCGTGTGCTTAAACTAGAAGATGCTCCACATCAGCCTGACTTCGATGAAAGAAATGCATAGAATCCAGAATATTTAAATATAAGAACCTGATACCAACAACAGCTAAAGTGTGAAAAAGTTTCACCAGGAACACGGAGAATGACTTGGGTTGAACAGATTGGTATGCCTGGAGCCCAGAGTCGGTTTTATGCCAATAAACTTCTGGTGTAAGGCCTTCTGTTTTTTTGGGGGGTGGGGGTCACACCTGGCAGCGCTCAGGGGTTACTTCTGGCTCCATGCTCAGAAATCACTCCTGGCAGGCTCGGGGGACCATATGGGATGCTGGGATTCAAACCACCATTCTTCTGCAGGTAAGGCAAATGCCTTGCCTCCATGCTATCTCTCCAGCCCCTTCTTGTAATCAGGCCAAGGATTTTTTTTTCCATTTTTCCCATATTTTTCTGGACCTATGCAAACAATGGCGATTGCCACTGTCACACCTTTACTATTACATTTTTCTTTAACACTTATCCCTTAAGAAAAAAAATAGTTAACTGAACCTAAAAACAAGTAACTGTAGTAGAATGCCTGTCTCAAAAACAGGCAGGAAATAGTAAGAGGGGAGAAGAGTGTTGGGAGGGGAGAATGTTACTCTGGTGAAGGGGGATGTGCTATTTGTGACTGTAAACCAAATATAGTCATGTTTGTAATCATGGTGCTTAAATTAAAAAAATACAGTTTGATTTAAAAAAGAATATCAGCCCAACAACCAGTGTATCTGAAGTGGTCAGGTCAGCATCCTTGCAGGGAATCATATAGAGTCAGTGTTAAGGCAGGCCATCGGGGAAAAGGTGATTTGGGGTGATGGAGTTGGCAAGTGTGGCTTCGGAAGGAGGATGGATGGGGACATCCATTCAGTTGGCAGGATCGAGCTTGACCCACCCTCTCCTTCTGAGATGGCGAGCTTTATGCTACATGGGCCAGAGTAGCCATAATCTTTTATGGCTTGGTTTACATCTCATTCAAGAAGAGTGAGTCTATGAAGCTTCTCTGGTTTGAACTTGGCAACTAAGTTTATGGGCATGGTTACAGTTGCCAGGCTTTCCTGGAAGAAGGAAGATACAGGGAAGGGTGCTCATATTTGCTCTGGTGATATCAGCCCAACAACCTTGTGACTGAAGTATGATCAGATCAGGATCCCCATAGGAAATCGTAGAAGGTAAGCAATGAGGCAAGCCATCGTGGAAATGGTGATTTTCGGTGATGTAGGCAGCAATTGGCAGGGTGTGGGCTTGGCCCACTCTCTCCTCCTGAGATGGCCAGTTTTGTGTTGCGTGGGCTGGGGTGCAGCCATCATTTTTCACAGCTCAGTTTACATCTTGTTCGAGAAAAGAGCCAGTCAATGGGTCTGGCCTGGTTTTGTGAGAATCAAAGCCCCCTGGGCCCAAGACTAAGATGATCCCAAACCCCAGTAAAGTAGTTCTTCTTGAGGCAGGTTAAAAGTAAAAGGTACTTTTCCACTCTGAGCTAAGGAAGAGGGAGTTAACTCAGAAATAAAACCACAAAATGCACCCTTTAAAGGAATGCAGGAATGTCAGGAACTTCTCTAGTTTGCTAAGATAGAGGAACTAGGTGGGTCTCGAATGTTCCACCTAATAAGGTCCCCTGGACAACCAAAGTTGAATAGAAGTAAGTTGAAACATCAATGCTAAGAAATGATGTGATTTATGCACAAATGGAAATGGGTCAATCACGTATGCTGTGAAAGTTGAACTGCATTAACCAATGAAATGCTTGTGTCGGGGCCGGGCGGTGGCGCTAGAGGCAAGGTGCCTGCGCTAACCTAGGACGGACCGCAGTTAGATCCCCCGGTTTCCCATATGGTCCCCCGTGCCTGCCAGGAGCGACTTCTGAGCAAATAGCCAGGAGTAACCCCTGAGCGTCACCGGGTGTGGCCCAAAAATACCAAAAAAAAAAAAAAAAAATGCTTGTGTTGTTAAAGCTTGTGAATTCTGCGCTCGCTTCAGCAGCACATATACTAAAATTGGAACGATACAGAAAAGATTAGCACGGCCCCTGCGCAAGGATGACACGCAAATTCGTGAAGCATTACATATTAAAAAATTAAAGACAAAAAGCTTGTGAATTCTATGTAAACTGTTTGAAGATTTGTATTGTATTGGGGTCCTTGTCAAGACTCCACTGGTTGGATGAAACTTGAATCTTGACTAATCAAATAAACTCCTGTTTGCACCTTGTATTATTGGAGGTGGTCTTTGACTCTCAGTGCTAATTCGGTGTCAACCCTACAGTTTTTGAGCATGGCAATTGTGTTTGTGGATATCATCAGAGATATCTTGATCTTGGAACTATAGCCTCAAGAACTCTGAGAAAATTTATTTCTGTTGTTTAAGCTACCTAGTTTGTGGTAAACTCCCAAAACAAATGCCCAAATGGACTAAACAAAATGCATTACAAATAATCTTGAAAGTTTATCTTTTCGTCCCTAAAACTCTCAGCTGCTTAACACTGAAGTTTTCATACACTGAGATCTTATGATTTCTTCACTAAATTTTACCAGCATTGTAACCATATCTGTGAATTCTAAGAAAAGTAGGGTGAGTTCCAATTTTCTATCTCCTATAAATAGATATTATGTACATCAGATTGTTTATATATAAATTCTTCTGGCTCTTGAGATTTATCTCAGTATTCATCTGTTTGACAAATACCACAAAATTTTTCATAGTTCCCTGGCAGTTGGAAATCAAATCAAGGCTCAGCCAATATGGCTTTGGTGAATGGCAGAATACTGCCTTCTTGTTATCTTCTCACATGGCATTTCCATCATGCTTTGCTCTCCTGAAAGATAGGACTCTACTGTTGACTTTAACTTTAGAGGCTATAATTCCACTGGATAGATTAAGACTTAAAAATATGAATTTTCAGAGAAGCAAACAATTAGTTCTTAAGAAGTGTTTTATACTTTGTCATCCTTATGATTTAATAAAAGGTTAGAACTTCTAAACACTGATAAGGGAAACAACAAAAAAAACCTGTTTGTGGGCCCCGGAGATAGTATGGAGGTAAGGCATTTGCCTTTCATGCAAAAGGTCATCGGTTCGAATCCCGGTGCCCCATATGGTCCCCCGTGTCTGCCAGGAGCAATTTCTGAGCATGGAGCCAGGAGTAACCCCTTAGCACTGCCGGGTGTGACCCAAAAACCAAAAAAAAAAAAAAAAAAAAAAACCTGTTTGTGAAATAAATATTTGTGAGATAACATGCTACATATTAAAAATAATTCATTCTGAGATTAAGTTAATGATACATATCATTCAAATACTTCAGATGACAATCAGAGAAAGCCATGTTTTTACTATAGGAATGTTCTGTGAGGTTTGGAAAAGCTATTCCTATGTGGAGAACATCAAGCAGAATACAATAAAAGGGGAGTCCTCAGTCACTTGGGAACTGAGCAGTAAGCCAGAAACAGACTAGGTACTACTGTGGTACTTTAATTATTTAAATACAGATTTCCTCATATGCACAAACTGCTTTATTTTCTGTTTAAGCATATGGCCATATAATGATCTCAACTATGACCCGTGCTTGACCAAAATCCTTGAAAAATAAAGTGAAAATTACAGTGTAAACAGTATTATTGTTCCTTTTAGAAAAAGGCACAACTAGTTAGTCACTTGCAAAAAAGTGAACTCAGACTCCCATCTAACACCATGCACAATGGTCAAATCCAAATGGATTAAAGACCTTGATATCAGGCCTGAAGTTATAAGGTATATAGAACAACACATAGGTAAAACACTTCATGACTTTGAGATTAAAGGCATCTTCAGGTAGGAAACAGTACTCTCCAAACAAATAGAAACAGAGATAAACAGATGGGAATATATTAAGCTGAGAAGCTTCTACACCTCAAAGGAAATAGTGCCCAGGATACAAGAGCCACCAACTGAATGGGAGAAACTATTTACCCAATACCCATCAGATAAGGGTCTAATATTCAAAATATACAAGGCACTGACAGAAGTTTACAAGAAATAAACATCTAACCAACATCAAAAAATGGGGAGAAGAAATGGACAGACACTTTGACAAAAAAGAAATACAAATGGCCAAAAGGCACATGAAAAATTGCTCCACATCACTAATCATCAGGGAGATGCAAATCAAAACAACTATGAGGAACCATCTCATGCCACAGAGATTGGTACACATCACAAAGAATGAGAACAAGCAGTGTTGGTGGGGATGTGGGGAGAAAGGAACTCTTAATTACTGTTGGTGGGAATGCCGTCTAGTCTAGCCTTTATGGAAAACAATATGGAGATTCCTCAAAAACTGGAAATTGATCTCCTTTATGATCCAGCTATACCATTCCTAGGGATATACCCTAGGAACACAAAAATACAGTTCAAAAATCCCTTCTTCATACCTATATTTATTGCATTGCTATTTGCAATAGCCAGACTCTGGAAACAACCAAGATGCCTTTCAACAGATGAATGGATAAATAAAAAACTGTGGTAGATATATACAATGGAATATTATGCAGCTATCAGGAGAGATGAAGTCATGAAATTTTCCTATACATGGATGTACATAGAATCTATTATGCTGAGTGAAATAAGTCAGTGAGAGAGAAAAACACAGAGTGGTCTCACCCATCTATGGGTTTTAAGAAAAATGAAAGACACTCTTGCAATAATTTTCAGAGACAAAAGAGAGGAGGGCTGGAAGTTCCAGCTCATGACATGAAGCTCACCACAAAGAGTGATGAGTTTAGTTAGAAAAATAACTACACTGAGAACTATCATAACAAAGTGAATGAATGAGGGAAGTTGAAAGCCTGTCTAGAGTACAGGCAGGGGTGGGGTGGGGAGGAGGGATATTTGGGACACTGGTGATGGGAATGTTGCATTGGTGATGGAAATGTTGCACTGGTGATGGGGGGTGTTCTTTACATGACTGAAACTCAACCACAATCATGCTTGTAATCAGGTGTTTAAAAATATTATTTAAAAATTCCCATTCTATTCCATGAAAATCTCTTTAGCCACATTGATTTGGGGGTGGGGGGGTTGGTTTTTGGGCCACACCTGGTGACACTCAGGGGTTATTCCTGGCTCTGTTCTCAGAAATTGCTCCTGGTTGGCTCAGGGGACCATATAGGTTACAGGAATTAAATCGGGGTCAGTCCCAGTTTGGGCACTTGCAAGACAAATGCCCTACCTCTGTGCTATCTCCTGCCCCTCTTTAACCACATTGTAAAGGAAAAAGGACAGTTTAGGTTTCATTAAAATGGTACAAGCAGTATGATTTGATACGTTAAAAAAGAAAAGTTTTGGGACCGGAGCAGTGGCACAAGTGGTAGGGCATTTGCCTTGCACATGGCTAACTTAGGACAGACTGTGGTTCCATTCCCAGCGTCCCATATTTTCCCCAAGCCAGGAGCAATTTCTGAGCACATAGCTAGGAGTAACCCCTGAGAGTCACCGGATGTGCCCCCCAAAAGCTTTATATGCACACGCATATATATATACATGTATATGTACACATATATATTAATGACTATGATCTTATATCTTCAATCAATTGCAAACTTCTTAGAACTCCATTACTACACCATTAAAAATGGTGCCTCTGGTCTTGAATTAAACACAAACTTCTCTGGCTAGAACTCAAGCAAGAACCTCCATAACTAATTCATGCTCACCATATTCATATTCAAAACACACTTGCTTCAAACACAGTTCTCACCCTGTTTCTGGCTTGATGTAAAACTTTCACGTGAAAAGTGGAAAAACCTCAGCCTTTCCTTGTATATTGTCTTCCTTAAGCATTCCCTAATAACACCACACACAACTATGCCTTATGAACTTACTATGTTCCAGAAGCTGAGGACACTTTTCCTTCCATCCTCCCTCCATTACTGTCTGTGGTTTAGATTTAATATTTGTTTTACTGCCCGTCTTCCAATATGACATTTCATTATAATAATTATATAATGTTTTAATTTTATTTTAGACAGTGTGGTTTATAATACTAACTAGTGTTTCTTGCATAAATCATTGGCCTTTATTAATTTATGAGAAATTCTTAATTTGTTGCTTACTGGTTGATTTTTATATGCAATTTCAATCTAACTGTTCATGATTTATCCTTAGAAATCCAAAAAGACACATTATTTATACCTCCCATACAACCCACTGTAAGGAACTTAAATGCTTTAATAGTAATTGATTTTCGGTGCTTTTGGTTGTAAACCATGTAAAAGCTTTGTGCCTTTCTTGAATGGGACAGAGGAGAGCTTTATATTTCCTGGAAGGCTTTTCTCTGTTGCTTATCACTGCGTGTTACGACTCAAGACAAGAACTTGTAAAGTTCCACTACGTGCCAAATCCAAGCATAAATATTCTGTCATGGCAGGGCCTCAGTCATGGATGGTTCTCTAGCAACAATCACTGTTTTTTGCACAGTCAACACCCATAAATTCATTCATAAAATTTGGTCCTGCCCTCGAGCAGAGTCTATTTTAAAGGGAGGGGGGGTGTGGAGACGGAGGGAAGGGCAAGGGAAAAGGAAGACGAATAAATAAGCAACTGAGCAAAGTCATTTCAGAACGTGAAGAATTATCGTGGAGAAAAACCAAAGGAGGCAATTAGTACCTAGATTCCACAATAGTATTTTTTAATATTCGGAGATGTTTGCCAGCGGAGTCTGGCACCGGCATTTGAATGATATAGCGGCTGAGAGGGAAGTCCAGGGCTTTCCTGGCTTCGGTGAAAATCTTGCCTCTCAAGCTTGTGTGACCCTGGACAAAAACATTCAACTTTCCGGCGTCGTTTTCTCCGTTGGCCACCAGCATCTCCAGCAGGACCGGTGGGTGGGTGCGTGCATCAGGCTGAAGTGTGTGGTCCAGCTCGGTGCTCATTACTGAGGTTTTAGTAAGGAGCCGGCGAGATGAATGAAGACCCTGGACCTCAAGGCTGCCTGCCCACGCGGGGCAGGTGATTGGGCAGGCTTCCTTCAGGTGGGCAGGATTTTTGACCTTGACTCGAGTCCTAAGAGTCCGGAGTGGGGCGGAGGCTGGAGCCGGGTTTTGTCCAAGAGGACGGTGGAAACCTGGGGTGACGGACGGGCGCGAGCTGCGGACAGAGCCAAGGCTGGGCGAGCGGACCCCGCGGAGGCCGGCCTTTCTTCCCCTCCCGCGGGAGGCCTCGAGAGACTGACTGGACAGTCCATCCATGCATCCGGGCGTCCTGGGCAGGGGCCGGATTCGGCTGGTTCTGGGCGCCTGAGACCAACGGCCACTGGCCGAGGGCGCCGCCCTCCCCAGGGGCGATCGGCGGCGGGGCGGGTGCGAGGGGGCACCGGGCGGCGGCGGTGGTGGTGGTGCGGGGGGGGGGG
>PVKC010033582.1:0-14114 GCA_004027635.1 Crocidura indochinensis | reverse complement strand
GGAATGTTTGATAAAATTCTCCTGTAAATCCATCCGGACCTGGACTTTTGTTCTTAGGGAGTTTCTTAATTACATCTTCAATTTCCTCTGAAGTGATTGGTCTGTTTAGGCTTTCTAGGTCTTCCTTATCCAGTCTCGGAAGATGGTATTTTTCCAGGAACCTGTTGATTTCTACTGGGTTCTCTAGCCTAACTGAGTATAGTTGTTCATAGTATGATCTCATGATATGTTGTATTTCTTGGGGTTCTGTTGTGATTTCTCCCCTTTCATTTATAATTCTACTGATTTGGGTGTTTTCCCTATTTTTTTTTGGTGAGTTTTGCCAGTGGTTTGTCTATCTTGTTTATTTTTTCAAAAAACCAACTCCTGGTCTCATTGATTTTTTGTATTGTTTTCTTAGTTTCTATGTTGTTTATTTCTGCTCTGGTTTTTATTATTTCTTGGTTTCTGGCTGTGGTTGGATTTCTTTGCTGTTGTTGTTCCAGTTCCTTGAGGTGATCCTTTAAACTGTTGGTTTTGGCATTTTCCTGTTTCTTGACATAGGCCAGTATTGCTATGAGTTTTCCCCTAATTTTTTTGCTGTGTCCCACAAATTTTGACAAGTTGTCTCTTCATTATCATTTGTCTCAAGGAATCTTTTTATTTCTTCCTTGAGTTGCTCTTTGATCCAGCTGTTGTTGAGGAGTATATTGTTTAATCTCCAGGTATTAGTTTTTCTCCATTGCTTCTTCTTGCAGTCAATTTTGACCTCTGTTGCATAGTGATCTGATAGAGTGCTTCTAATGATCCTTACCTTTGTGATCTTATATAGGTTAGATTTGTATCCTAAGACATGATCTATTCTGGAGAATGTTCCATGTGGCCTTGAGAAGAATGTATATTCTGTTTTCTGGAGGGTCCTATATAAGTCTATTAGCCCTAGATCTTCTAATTTTTCATTTAGGGCTCTTATTTCTTTGCTGTTTTTCTGTTTGGTGGATCTATCCAGTGGTGATAGTGGGGTATTGAGATCTCCCACTATCACCACGTTTCCCTTCATGTGTTTCTCCAGGTTTGCGAGCAGTTGCCTCACATATTTCGCTGGCTCCTCATTAGGTGCATAAATATTGACCAGGGTTAGTACTTCTTGATCTAGTGTCCCCCTGATTAATAAGTAGTGACCATCCGTGTCTCTGATCACTTTCTTGAGGTTGAATGCAATTTTGTCTGACATAAGAATGGCTGTGCCTGCTCTTTTTTGCACAAACATTGTTTTAAGGGTACAACATTAGAGCTCCTTATGCCTAAAAACTTCTCCAGATACTTCTATATTAGATTAACTGATTTCCACATTTCAGAAGTAGTGCTAAGTATCCTGAGGTTAATGTTTTCCTTGCCAATCATAATTGCTATTCTAAATTGCTATGACTTTGCCATTATTCCAACTCCATATGAATTCATCTTAATAAAATTTTATTAACAATATGTAACTGTTATATGTATAGGCTAAAAATTTAAGGGCAGATATATTTTTGAATTCAAATACCTCACTGCAATAATAAAATATATAAAAATCACACTGAAGCAAACAAAATAAAGTTTAGCTATAGACATAAAGTTTGGCTATAGACATACTGTTAGAACCAGACCTGGATGTGATTTGGCATGTATCTCTTTATTGTGAAGTGACTGGTATTCTTTTTTTTATAAGAGGATAAGACATGACATAAAAGCTTGGGATCTGGCTTCAGAAACACCTGCATTCAACACTTGTTTAGGGTTTTTTTTTTTCTCTTCAAATACAGGGCAAGTTTCTTAACTTCTCTAAGCCATATTTTTCTCATCTATAAAGTGAATAGTTCATAGGATTTTGGTTAATATTAAATGAGATCATTTAAGTGGCATATTTAGCATGATGTCTCACTCACAGTAAAGGTTCAGTAAATATGTTCAGTATGAATCATAAACAGGGTTCCAAAAGACATTTTAATTTGCATCTTTTCATTAAGAAGTCTGGGATACTCTGGAACAAGAGAAATTTTATCCTATAATATCTTTAAATTTTATTGTGCATGTTTAAAGTAATGAAAGCATCAAAATTAACTCTAGGGATCAGAACTCTTAGTACTTGGTAGTAAACAGGAATGGTCAAAGCAGGAGAATGGTATCAAGAGAGGGATTATTGTTTTTGGAAGACAGAAACTTCACTGAATTTGAGTCAAAAACCTGTGCTGTTAGTTGGGGCATCACTCCAGAATTCCCAAGGAAGATGTTTGGTCATATTCCAGCTAATGTCTCCAAATAAAGTGTTCACTGGTTCCAACCTATTCAAAATTTCTCAACCAATGGTATATTAAACAGGAAGTACAAGATTATCTCTAAAACTGTCTATAATGTGATTATTTATTTGCCGGACCATTTGAGGTGGTCTGAAGTTGTATTCACTGTAGAAACACTGTCAGGTACAGAATTTTGGGTTATGAAGGGCAGCAGTGATGACAGGCATGTGGCTTGAGGGTTAGGACCTGCTGCAGAAACCAGTGAGAGGCTGGGTAAAGAGTCACCTTTATTGGAAACCTTTTTAAATGACATGGAGTATGAATTTCAACCAGAGTTAAATAGGTTGGTGCCTGAGAGCATAATTTATGTTATTTGCATTATTTAAAGTCAACATTATTGTTTTCCCTCAGGGTAAAACCCCAAAATGTAGACATAAATAATCATCTTTGAGCAGGAAGCGAAACAGTCACTAGACTGTTAGGGGCAGAATCCCAGGACTTCACTTCTTTCCTCATGCCTTCATTGATGACTTTGCTGCCTTCATAGGAAAAGGGAAATAACTTAACTCAGATCTAATTTGAAAATTATTTCCCCAATTGTTTAAGGATGTAAATTGATCAATGCTCTAGAGATGATGTTGTTATCGCATGTAGGGGTAAATTTTCTTCCAAGGAAGCTTAGAGTACAACTTTTTAATTGAATTTGATAATATACATGAATCCCAACCTGGGAATAGATGTAATAAAGTGGCTGAACAAAAATTCTTTAGATTTAAAAACTTGAGTTCTAAGAATATTTCAAAGATTCCCATAGCAAGTCAAATCAAAAACCAGAGTGAAGGGAAGTCACTTTAAACTCTTGGTAGACCAGTGCAGCTGAGTGTTACTTGTCCTCACAAGATTTGGAACTAAAAGCAGGAAGCCCTGTTTGTTCTTGAACAAGGATATCTCTCATGACTAAAACCATTTATTCAGGAACTGAAACAATAGTATTGGAGGCAAATATCATATAAAGAACGCCATAGGAATTTTGATGGAGATAGGATTCAATTTTTAAATTGCTATAGGTAAGTGGTCATTTAATAAAGTTGATTCTTTGAAGACACAAAATGTGATTTGTTCCCATTTCCTCTGTATTCTTTTGTTCAGTAGCGATCTACAGTTTTTTACAAAAAAAGAACTTTTATCTTCTTTGGTAATTTTTACACTACCAAAGAATTTTGGGGTGGGGCATAAGGGTAAATGGAATTTTTAAATTTCTTTGTGCATTATAGCTTCTACAAAGGATGCAACATATTTCTGTACATTAAAATTTTAATTTGCTACTTTCCTAAATAGATTTTTTTCTAGATTTTTGGTATATATTTTAGGATTTTCGATGAGCAATATCTAAAAATAGTGTTGGTTTTGCTTCTTAACAATTAGAATCCCTATATTATGCAGCCATCAGAAGAGATGAAGTCATGAAATTTTCCTATACATGGATGTACATAGAATCTATTATGCTGAGTGAACTAAGTCAGAGAGAAAGAGAAAGATGCAGAATGGTCTCACTCATCTATGGGTTTTAAGAAAAATGAAGACATTTCTCAACAATTTTCAGAGACAAAAGAGAGGAGGGCTGGATGTTATAGCCGACCTCATGATCCTCACCACAAAGAGTGATGAGTTTAGTTAGAGAAATAACTACATTGTGAATTATCCTAGGAATGATAATATATGAGGAAAATTGAAAGCCTGTCTAGAGTACAGGTAGGGATGGGGAGGGGAGGAGGTATATTTGGGTCATTGGTGATGGGAATGTTACACTGGTGATGGGGGTTCATCTTGTACGACTGAAACCCAACCACAATCATGTTTGTAACCAAGGTGTTTAAATAAAAATATTAAAAAAAAACAATTAGAATCCCTTTAATTTCCCCCTCATATCTTATTGCTGTGACTAAGACTTCAATACCATGATAACTAGTGTTGCTGAGACTAGATAATATTTGTCATGTGTTTGATCTCAGAAGAAAAACTTTTTATTTACCCTAAATAAGTATAATATAAACTTTGCTATCTGAGTCATGTGGAAATTATATCTCTATATTTTGGAGAGATCTTTATATTGTTTTCTAGAGGTTAAACTCATGACAATCTTATCAACAGTTGGTGAGAGATCTTTTTTTTCACCAAAACTCTGCCAATTCTGACTATTCCAAGACTGTTGGATATGTGCCATTCTCATTGGTGAATAATGATATCTCAATATAGTTTTAATTTGAAATTCCCTATAAGTGATGATGAGCATTTAATTATGCAGGTTTGGCCATTGTATCTTTTTCTATAAAGTGTCTATCTCCTTGCACCATTTGTGAATGGGGCTATAAGACTTTTATGATTGCTTTTTAGATCTTAGATATCAGGCCTTTATCTACTGTATTGTGTCTGAATACTCTCCCATTCAATATCAACCATTGTCACTTTGAATTCTTTTTTTAAAGTATTACTTTAAGTACAGTGGTTAAAAAATTCTTCATGATTGAGTTTCAGTCATACAATGTACACCCCTTCACCAGTGCACATTGCTCACTACCAATGTCTCAATTTCACTCCCATAATACGCCCCTCTGTCTACCTCTGATACAGACATTTTACTTCTCTCTCTCTTCCTTTTTTCCTTTTTGACACTGTCTTGCACTATTGTTAATGAGGGGATACCAAACATATCCCTTTAATATATTTCAACTCCCAGTTCTTGTTCAGAGTGATCACTTCCAACTATCACTGTAATAGTGAACTCTTGATTCCACTAATTGAACTCACTGCTCTTTGTGGAAAGCTTCCTACAATAAACTGGCCCTCCAAGGCCTCATCTTTATTGTCTCTGGTTATTATTACCATACTCTATATTATACATATATATGAAAATGTCATGACATCAGTTTTTGTAACAGCTTCATATGATTTCGTGTGTAGCTGTACCATAATTTCTTTAGTCACTCATCTGTTCTAGAACATATTTGGTTGTTCCAGGATTCTGGCTATTGTAAATAGTGCTGTGACAAACATTTATAAGAATGTAAAGGGCTTTTCTGCAAGGTATTTTTGGGTTCCTAAGATTTATCTCTAGAAGTGGTATTGCTAGATAATCTAAAGCTCAATTGCTAATTTGTTGAGGAAAATTCTTATTGTGTCCCCCAAAAGACTGGACCAGTCTACATTTTCACCAGCAGTGAATGAAAGTCCCTTTCTCCTCACATTCCCATAAGCACTGATTGTTCTTGTTCTTTTGATGAGTTCCAGTTTCTTTGATGTGAGATGATATCTCATTTTTTAATTTGCATATCCCTGATGATTAGTGATGTGGAGCATTTTTTATGTACCTTTGACCATCTATATTTCCTTTTTGAGGAAATGTCTGTTCATTTTGCTTCTTCCCGATTTTTTTAAACTAAATTCTTTATTTAAACACTGTGATTACAAACATAATTGTAGTTGAGTTTCAGTCATAACAAGAAAACCCCTCTTCATTGATGCAACCTTCCCATTACCAATGCCCCCATCTTGTCCCTCCCCCTACCCCACCCAACCCCCAACTATATTCAAGACAGGCTAGATTTTTTTTTCTTGCTAAGTTCTACCAGTGACTTAACTATTAACTCCTTATCTGATGGATATTCAGTGAATAGTTTCTTCCATTCCATGGTAGCTTTTGTATCCCAGTCACTATTTTCTTTGAAGTGAAGAAACTTCTCAGTTTAATATAGTCCATTTTGTTTAACTTTGCTTCCACTTGCCTGAGCAGTGGTGTTTCATCTTTGAAGATAATTTTAACTTCAATGTCAGAATTTACTGCCTACATTTCTTCTTTGTACCTATGGTTTCAGGTCTGATATCAAGGTCTTTAATCCATTTTGATTTGACTTTTGTGCATGGTGATAAAGTGAGATCTGAGTTTACATTTTTTTGTATATATTTCACCAGTTTTCTCCACAATACTTGTTAAAGAGGATTTCCTTTCTCCATGTTGTATTTTTGCCCCCCTTATTAAAGACTGACTGATATTTACCTGCAGGTGCATCTCAGAATATTCAAGTCTATTCTATTGAGCTGAGGGTCTGTCTTTATTTCAGAACCATGCTATTTTAATAGCTACTGCTTTATAGTACAATTTTAAGTTGGGAGAAAAGATGCCTCCCATCTTCTTTTCCCCAAGGATTATTTTAGCTATTCATTCCAAATGAATTGTTCCAAATGAATTTCAAGAGTGTTTGATCCCCTTCTTTGAAAAATGTCATGGGTATTCTTATAAGAATTGCATTATATCTCTATAATACTTTGGAAAGTATTGCCATTTTACTGATGTTAATCCTCCCAATTCATGAGAAAGGTATATGTCTTCATTTCCTTGTGTCCTCATTTATTTCTCAAAGCAATGTTTTTTAGTCTTCTTTGTATAGGCCTTTATGCCCTTAGCTCCAGGATACATGATTTTTCAGGGGCACAATTGTGAAGGGAATTTAAAAAAATATTTCTTTTATTATTTGTATATAGAAGAGGCATGGATTTTTGTGTTTTAATTGTGTAACCTGCCACTTTACTATACATATACTAGGAGATTTTTGATAGCATTTTTAGGATTTTATAGATATAATATCGAGTCATTTGGAAACAGGGAAGACTTGAATCATTTGCATACCCCATGTATCTTTTATTGCTTAATTGCGATGGCAAGTAATTCTAGTACTATATTTTCAGTGCATCATGATCTGAGAAGGTAGCTGATACATTTTTATTCTCTTGATTTTATGGAAGTATATTTTATGGCCCAGCATCCTAGAGAATGCCCCATGTGCAATAGAGAATAATATGTATTTAACTTTCTGGGGATGAAAAGCTATATCTATCTAACTATCTACTAAGCCCCTCTTCCATTTCTTCCTTCAAAGCCAGTATATTCTTGATAAATTTTAGCCTGGTTGGTCTATCAAGAAGTGATGGGGGGCCCAGGAGATAGCATGGAGCTAAGGCGTTTACCTTTAATGCAAAAGGTCATCAGTTTGAATTCCAGTGCTCCATATGGTCCCCCGTGCCTGCCAGGAGCAATTTCTGAGCATGGAGCCAGGAGGAACCCCTGACCACTGCTGGGTGTGACCCAAAAACCAAAAAAAAAAAAAAGTGATAGGGTAATGCTGAAGTTTCCCATTACTATTATATTGCTATTGTTGTCTTTCTTCAAGTCTATTAACAGTTGTTTTAAGTATTTTTGCTGGCCCCTCATTGGATGCATATATATTTGGGAGTTTGGTTTCTTCCTGATGCACACATTTCTTAATATCCACATTAAAAATGCATGTCTGTCTCATAATCTTTTTACAACTAAAGTTTGTGTCATCTAATATTAATACAGTCATCCTAGCCTATTTAAGGGAGTTGTTTGCTTGAATCATTTCATCCAATCTTTGACATTGAGTCTGTATTAGCTCTGACTCTTCAGATGAGTTTCTTGTCAAATGGAAAAATGTTGAATTCAATTGTTTGATCCATTTCTTTGGGCATGGAGGGTTGCTTGGGATAAATCTGCTGTAAATCTTAAGGATACATGTACTATTCTTTTTGATCTTTCTGTTTTGAGTATTCTATCCATAGTTTTCATCATTGTGATTAGAATGTGCCTGGAGTGCTTTTATATGGATTTCTTTTAGCTGGTACCTTCGGGCATTCAGGATGTGGGTGCATGCACTCTTCCTATGTACATAATTCATCTCAGCAATGATGTCTTGAACTGTTGGGGTTAATTCTTCATGGGGGTTCCCTCTGGGTTCTCTGGGACTTCAATAATTCTTATGTTGTTTCTATTGAATTTATCCCAAAGCTCTAGTGTCATCTGTCTGTTTATTTTGAAGATTTTTTCACCTTCTGTTCATTTGTTTTAAAGCTATTTTCCAACCTCTTTTGTTATATGAAAGTGTTATGCAGCTCTTCTTCCAGCTCATCGATTCTATCCCCAGTAGATGGTACTCTGTTGGTGAGGTCTTTCAGTAAGTTTTGCATTTTGCCTACCAAGTATTTCAGATCTGTTATGGCTGCTTGAAGTTTGCTCGTTTTCAATCCCATCCTCTTGAGTCATGTTTGCTGTTCATTCAAACCTCCAAGGTTTCTTTGAGTTCATTGAACATCCCCAACATTTATTTTTCTGAAATCCTTATACAGAGGCTATATATCAGGCTGTCCTAGTTGGGTCTACCAACTACCGTCTTCATATATTGAGCATGGTGGGTTTCTGCATTGTTTCTTTATTGTATTACAGTGTAATGTTTATATATATACATATATATATTTATTGCTGGGGCTTATTGACTAGAAGAAAATCACAGCAGCAGAGCTAAGTGGCCATTCTCTTCACCTCTTCCACTGCTGGCGAGACTCTAGACTCACCTTGCAGTGAATGATGTAGTGCACAGATCCCACCTCTTCTGCTTTGTGGGTCAGCATTCACTTTGTATTGAATTCTCCTTGGCTCACTGGTTCTGATTATTCCATCTATTTTTCTGGACTGCCCATTTACCTAGCAGAGAGCTCCACTCACAGCATGCTGGTCTTGCCTCTTGTCTATTTGAATTTTCATCAGAGAGAGTAAAAAGCTCCTAACTGCTTGGAGATATTCCCATACTTTTTGTGCCATCCAACATTGTAGGGGAGTTCTTGTACTTTTTCATTGTATCTGGTGCTATGTAAGTAATATTGGTCTAGTTTTATGCCTTTCTAAGTGGCAATGTATGGAACCTATTCACATATTTCAGGAACTGGACTGATGCTGAAAGTTTGCTGTCTCATTAATAAGAAAGTGTGTTGAGTGGGATCACCTGGCAAACTCCCCAACTTGGACATCAAACCTGGTGATTTGAGATAATTATATTCACTTGCTCTTTTGTCTTTAAGTCCTGACTGACTGAGAAATGCTGGTGATCTCCAATGACCAATGTTGGGAATCATCCAACAAAGTACGTGGTTGGTACATATGACTGTATTTTAATATAAAGGTGTGCAAATCTATCAAGAACATAACTCAACAGGTAATCAATGAAAGCCTTGTAATATATCTATATCTGGTGTTGCTACAGTGAAATGTGTCAATGTGCCACTAGGACTAACACTGATGCTTCTTGTAATGCCATTTGAAGAGCTTTTGGCACTAATATTCCTTTGTTATATTTCAGAGCTTGTTTAAGAGCTCTCCAACACTTGTTATAGACATTTATTTTTGAAGTAGAAATAGAATTTCATTTGAGATGAAAGGAGAATTTTAGTCAATAGAATATTGATTGAATGTAATTCTGTAAATAGGATATATTCGAAATGTAGTATTAAAGAAAACTTGCCTTTTTCAGAGGCCTGAGTGATAACACAGTGGCTAAGGGCATTTGTCTTGCATGTGGCCTACCCATAATTGTATAGGAATATAGAAATAGCCCCTACTCATCTCTGGATATGATTAATGATACCAAAACAGAAACAAACAAAAAAGTCACAAAGTAAAAATGAAGTCAGAGGGGCCAACACAATAACACAGCGGGTTGGGTGCTTGTCTTGCACATGGCCAACCCGAGTTTGATCCCTGGCATCCCATATGATCCACCAAGCCTGCCAGGGGTAATTTCTGGGCATATAACCAGGACTAACACCTGAGTACTGCTGGATGTGGTTCAACCCTTCCCAATAAAATCAGCATTAAATATTAAAAAAAGAAAAGTTGCCCTTTTCATGTTTCTATCCAGTTGTCAAAAGGTAGGTTAATACTATAATGTCATACTTTATAAAAAGGAAATGAAACTACCAAGTATTAAATTTTTTGCCCGAAGTCACATAACAAGCTTTGGCATGGATTGGATTGGCACCCTTTGCCTCTGGGTTTTTAGTTTCTTCATCTGGGAATCACTTTTTATTTATTTTTTTTATTTCCTCATATATTTTAATACAATTAGATATATATATGTAGGTATATTTATACCCATAAATACCATAGTTCCCCACAAATACAATTTACCCTCTATACTATATTTCACGACCATTATTTTTGAAGACTTCTTTTTTACTGTCATGCAGAATTTTATGAAAGAGATCACCAGTATAAACAGTATATTTTTGTGCATACAATATTTTATAGTGATTTTATAACTATCACTACAAATAATTTCCAGATACAAAAGGTGAATATCCGGGCAAGAACAATAGTAGAGTGAGTAGGGAGGCTCACCTTGTACATGGATCTGTCTTGGCTAAAGTCTCTGGTAACCTATATGGGGAATCACTTTTTAAAAAGAAATATAATTTATGATTGTTAACAGTTTTAATTACAAAGATTACACTTAAAAATCAAATGCAAGATAGAACCAAGCTTTAATTCCATCTAGAGCACGTTGTTCTGATGAAAAAATTAAGAAAACATCTATACATAGCTATGCAGCAATCACTTTCCTCTGATTTACAAGAAAGAAGAGAGGTGAGGGGCTACCATTTTTTTTCAGTGAACAAATGTTTCATGGAAGCTAGAATAATACCAGTAATACCAGTCATGAATTCTCAATCTCAAGAAGCATCTACGGTACTTTATCCAGGAGCCAGTTAGGCACAGGGTTTGCTAAAGGAAGGACACCAAATGGAAGTGGCTGAGCCAGTAAGAACCCAGAAATGGCTCATTCTTACCACCTAAAAGGTTCTAAGTGCATTAGTTCATTTCTGCTCTGATCCAATCAGAAGATAGGAATTATTGACATCATCCCAATTACAAAATTTACAATTTACTCCAGGTAAAAATGTCATAACAATTTCCTGACTTTTTGGCTTTTGAGTTTTTCTTGCCCTTTTCTCTTTTTTCTCCCCTTTTACTTTTTTCCTCCATCCTTTTCTTCCTTCTTTCTCTCCCTCCTTCCTTCCCTCCTTCCCTTTCTTCTTTTCTTCACTTCTTCCTTCCCTTTTTCCTGCCTTTCTTTTCTTTCTTCCTTCCTTTCCACCTTCCCTCCTCCTTTTCCTCCTTCCTTGCTTCTTTTCTCCTTCCCTCCTCCCTTCCTTCCCTTCCTCTCTCCTTTCCCTCCCTCTCCACTTCTTTTCTTTTCTTTTTCTTTCTTTCTTTCTTTTTTTTTTTTTTTTTTTGGTTTTTGGGCCACACCCGGTGATGCTCAGGGGATACTCCTGGCTATTCGCTCAGAAGTTGCTCCTGGCAGGCACGGGGGACCATATGGGGAACGAAGGATCGAACCGAGGTCCGTCTTAGGTTAGCGCAGGCACCTTACCTCCAGCGCCACCACCCGGCCCCCCTCTCTACTTCTTTTCCTCCTTCCCTCCCTCCTTCATTTCTATCCCTCTCTTCCTCCCTATCCATTCCTCATTCTTTCCTCCCTTCCTTCCCTCCCTCCCTTTTCCTGCCTTCCTTTTCTCTCTTCCCTCCATCCTTTCTTTTCTTTATCTTCCTTCCTCCCTCCTTCTCTCCCTTCCTCCTTCCTTCCCACCTTCCCTCCTTCTTTTCCTCCTTCCTTGCTTCTTTTCTCCTTTCCTCCTCCCTTTGCTTCCTTCTTTCCCTACCTCTCTCCTTTCCCTCCCTCTCTACTTCTTTGCCTACTTCCCTCCCTTCTTCCTTCCTTACTCTCTCCCTCACTCCCTCCCTCCTTCTTTCTTTCCTCCCTCCTCCTTTCTTCCTTCTCTCCCTCCTTTTTCCTTCCTCCCTCCCTCATTTTTCTTCCTTTCTCCCTCCCTTCTTTCCTTTCTCCATTGCTCCTTCCCTTCCTTCCTCCCTCCCTCCTTCCTTCCTTCTTTCCTTCCTTACTTTTCCTTCCTTCCTTCATTTCTTCCCTCCTTCATTTCCACCTTCCTTCCCACCTTCCACCTTTCTTCCTTCCCACCTACCTACCTTCTCACCTTTCCACCTTCCTACCCATAATCATAACTGTAGTACCCATTTTGGGTAAGTGAAAAAAGTGCAACTATATGCAATGAAACCTTTTTATAAAAAATTATTATTATTTGAAAACAATATAATGATTATGCATACTGACAGTAATGCAGTGAAATATGGTATATTTTTGTGTTTTAAGAGTTTTAATTATTGCTTCCTTTCTCCAATTTTAACAAATTTTCTGCAGACAACTTTAGCATAAGGATAGCTAACTTTGGGGTTTTTTGTTTGGGGACACACCTGGTTATGATCAGAGTGCACTCCTGGCTCTATACTCAGAATCACTCCTTGTGGAACTCAGAGGAGCTTCCATATAGTGTCAGGGAATCTAGTACAGGTCTGCTGATTGTGAGGCAAACCTGGATATGCAATACATATGCAATATATATGCTATACAATCTTCCCAGTCCCACAGTTAATTTTGCTGAGTAATTGCATGAATTTTCTTTTCATTGTTATTGCCCCCAATATATTGATAATATAAGTGGGTGGGGCAGAGTGGGGAGTAAATCAAACCAAATAATCAACTATGATATTAAGCAGAGACATTCCTAGATTTGAATTGACACTCTGATATATCACCATTTTGCTTTCCTTTAACTTGAAACAAGCCAACGAAATGCATGATTTTATTAACCAAAAATTACTGTAGGCAGTTTTTAGGGAAATCTGATTCCCATATGTTAGGACTTTATGCTGAATCACAAGTCAGTCCTTTCTCTGCTTTTCATTTCTGTGGAAGAGGCCTCCCAGAAATCACTCAGGGAACATAGAGTAACTTCTGGCAATCCTCGGCCCAATTCTACAAACCATATTATTCAGCATATCAAGAAATTCAGTGCTTTTTAGTCCAGTGACCCTGGAGACTAATAGGCTCATACCTAGCAGTGTTCATAGGGTTCTTACAGTCATTGTGGAGACACCCAGCAGCATTGAGTGTGCATGAAATTCCTGGGACTCGGGGTCTCATGCATGAAATACAGCTCTCTGAGCTATCACTTGGTTTTTTACTTTGGGGAACAAGGGGTGAGTCACATCCAGTGCTCAGGGTATATTCCTGAGTTTGTGTTCAGTAATGCCCCTGGTAATGTTCTAGAGGCCATATGTGGTACTATAGATTAAATTGGTGTTGATTGCATTGTAAGAAATGCGCCTTTATCCCTATAGTACCTCCCAGACCCTAAATTTCCATTTTTAAACCAAATCAGCAGAGTAAACAAATAGAAAAAAATCAAGACAAAACTAAAATAATTTTATAGTTTTAAAATATTTTTATTATTGAGTAATACATAGATATTATCCATACTAGCTGCAACTGTCTGAATAGCTATAAACTCTATGATTGAGAGTTTTAACCCAAAGATAAACAATATGAACACAACTGGCAAACATTTTCAGAAGTGAGAAGCTTTGGGATACTTTATAACTTCCTTTGGAAAGTAATGATGAGCAGTGGAAGTATCTAATCATAATTCATAAAGAATTTAATTTTGTTGTCTCAATATAGGCAAGTTCACCGTCTAGTAGGTCGCTATAATTTAAGAACAAAGGTAATTTACAAGTAACTGCCATTTCTGGACCAACGAATTTCTCACAGAAAGTCTTGAAATAAGGACCAAACCAATAGTTCAGTGGGAAGAATGCTTCCCTTGAGTGTTGCCAACCAGAAGTTTAGTACAGAGCCAGGAGCAAGTCCTGAACACTGCTGCGTGTGTTCCCCAAAAATGTGGGGGAAAAATTCTTTTAAAAATACATATACCTATGATTGCACCAGAGGTACTTTATCTTTTTGAAAAATATATACACAGGCCTTGTGTGGTTTAACTTAAATGTATGTTTATGGTATAAATATAGAAATTTTATTAGCTTGTCATATGACTGAGGGGAAATATTATATAATATTGAGGTACAGAAAAAAT
>PVKC010033581.1:0-13926 GCA_004027635.1 Crocidura indochinensis | reverse complement strand
CTTTTTTTTTTTTTTGATTCAGTTAAATTTTTTTCTTTAGCTTTATTTATTTCTCACAATTCCTCTGTTCTTCCTAGTTCTTAACATTTTATTTGTAGGAATCCTATCACAATTGCAAGTCTCCTGATATTGAACTAAGGAATGCATCAATGGCTGTTCCAGTACTGTTTCCTGTATCAGGTTGCAGCTCGTCTTTCCTGATTCATCAAGTGTCTTTGATTGGACTTTTAGGAGTTTTATGCTCCTTATCTTTTGAGAATAACTTTGGATTTGGTAAAAAAAATTTTTTAACTTATATATTTGTATTTTTTATGATGAGAATTTTTTAAAGTATATTTAATTTTGTACTTTTGTGATTAGTGTAATTAATGTTTTTTAATTAATTGAAATTAATGTTTTTAATCTGATAGGATTTAGATAATATTTCATTAAAGTTTTTTTGTAATTATGTGTCTGAGGTTAAATAGTGTTGTATTGTATATTATTGTATTGTATATATTATTGTATATTATATTATTGTACATTATTATTATTGTATTGTATTGTATGTTATTATTGCTTGTTTACAGAAAGGGGGAATTGTTGTGTTACTTTTATAGTACTGTTTTTTGCCTATCATCCCCCCCCCTGGATCTTCCAGGTGGGGTTGATTAAGGAATAAATAAAAGAGCTTGTGGGGGAGGCAAGGGAGGTCATTTTGACAGAACGGATGGTGAGGTAGAGGAGTTTTGGTATACTGTCAAAAGGTTTCCTTGCCAAACCTTTTCACCCCTGATTCACGAACTGAACTGTTTTTATTTGTGGGGGATTGGTCGCTGGAGTCTCTTCAGAGAGGAGAACCTAGGAAAGATGTTTCCAACTGGGAATATTTCCCACTGGAGATTATTTCTAGGCTCCGAGACCTCCAGCAAGGGGTTCAACCTCCCCCCATAGGCTCCAACCATTGTGGGCTGGTTGACTCACCTCCAAAGAAGGGGAGCCCTACAGCGATGGAACCACACCAGATCAAGTCTCAGGCGCCAGTAGGAAGAGCAAGCAGAGAGGATCGTTGAAAGAGTCTCCTGAGCTTCAGAGACACATCACAGATCAGCTGGCTCCACCGTTTGTGTGCGTGTCAACTTATATTTAAGGAAGGGGAGCCCTTTGGTGATGGAGCTACACCAGAACAAATCTTAGGCCCACACAGTCAGAGAGGAAATTTGAAAGAGGTTTCCTGAGCCTTAAGAACCCATCACAGTTCAGCTGGCTCCAGCCTTTGTGGGCAGGTCGACTCACCTTCAAGTAAAGGGAGCACTCTGGCAGTGTAGCCACACCAAATCAAGTCTCAGGCGCAAGCAGGCAGAGCAGACTGTGTAGAGCTTGCTGTAGATTGGTAATTGATTCTGTTTTCGTTGATTTTGAGGTTGTTGTTTCAGTCTGATCATTTTTTATTTCTACTCAATGTTCATACGACTGGGACTGGTATTATCCATTGTCCCCCTCAATTCATAAGGCAAAACAAGTTATGTTGTTGTGTTTGAAAATTGACAAATAAAAGATAAAGGGAAAAAATAAACTCGGAGGAGTCCATCTAGAGGATATAAATATGAATTAAAAGAAGCATGGGAAAAAGAAGAAAAACATAATAAACAAACAAAAACACAAAAAATCAAACCAAACCCAAAACAGCAATTACAAAAATTACAAAAACAACTAAAAGCAGCAATCAAATAACCACAAGAACAAAAAGGGTGGAGGATAGCTGGTTTGGAAAGATTTTGTGCTTTTTTATTTTGAATAAGCACAGTAAGTTTTGGGGGGAAATTAGAAAGGGAATTCCCTTGGCCTAGAGCTACAGGGTTCTCTTCCATTGAGGCTTAGTGTCATGGGAGCAATTACATGTTATAGGCAAGCTCATTTTCATACCTAGGTTCTTTTTATGGTGCCAGAAAATTTTATGCTCAGTTATGAATGATAAAATCAGACCTCTGGTTTCACAGACGTTTCTCTGCCATTACCATGACTGGGAGAGGCAGCACGCAAAGGTGAAGTACATCTTCTGACCGGTAAAGAGAGAAGGGAAACCTGATACAGACCTGGACCATCTCTCTGTCATTACTGAGGCTGGGGGAGGCAGCGCACAGAGATGAGCTACACTTTCTAACTGCGGTTTGGCAAGGCAGAGGGAACCTAAGCCTTCTGGCAGGTAAAGTGAGGGATGAGACTTGAGGGCAGGGCCAAAACTCAGTGACCGGGGCCATTATACTTAGCTAGGGCTACACTCCAGAGAAGGGACCCAGTCCCACACCACAGGTGACAAAGGAGGGCTGAAACTTGAAGACAGAACACTCCAAGCCAAACCAGCAAATTAAAAGAAATATGGATAAACTAAGGAAGACAATAGCAACCAGACAAAAAAGAACTTGCACTATTTGCACTAACCCAACCTTCTTTAAATGATGTATTACACAATCCATGCACCCAATTGTAACAACAAAATCCCTACTCAACACAATGACACAGAACCCTCTATGTCAATAAGCTCCTTAAATGTCACCACTGTACAGATCCGCTCGGCAGAAAACTAGCAAAGACGTATGAGCCCTAAATGAGAAACTAGAAGAACTAAGACTAATGGATTTATATAGAGTCCTCCATCCCCAGAAAGCATAATACATTATTCTCAAGTGCACATGGAACCTTCTCTCGAATAAACCATGCCTTAGGATATAAGTCTACATTGCACAACGTCACAAATATAAAAATTATTAGAAGTGTCCTATCAGATTGCTATGCAACAGAGATCATCACTGACTGTAAAAAAGAGGCTATAAAGAAAATACAACACCTGCAGATTAAACAACATGCTGCTCAACAACAACTGGATCAAAGAGTAAATCAAGGAAGAAATAAAAAGATTCCTTGACCCGAATGATATTGAGGAGATAAACTGTCAAAATCTGTGGGACACAGCAAAAGCAGTAATGAGGGTGAAACTCAGCAATATAGGCCTATGTCAGGAAAGAGGAAAATGACAAAATAAACTGTATGAATGGACACTTTTAGAATCTCTAAAAACAGCAGCAAAGAAACCCAAACACAACCAGAAGACAAGAAATAATAAAAACCAGAGCAAAAATAAACAACATAGAAACTAAGAAAAGCATACAAAAATTAATGAGACCAGGAGTTGGCTTATTGAATGCTGCAGACGTCTTGCGTCTTAGTATCTCTAGTGGGGAGTAAATCCTTCATGACTGTAAAATGGGTAACACAAGCAGATATGAAATATGAAATAATGAAGCCACAAACAGAGTATGTGAGGTCAATACATCTTCTGGCAAGAGTGCGGCAACTTTAATTTTTAAGCAGGGGGCTTTATAAGGGGAAATACCAGTCATAGGTATAGAGAAGAATGTTTACAATCACATAGCAAAGTTGAACAGTAAATAATAATTAAGCTATGGGTGTGAGCCATTAGACCAGTAAGAATTCTGAGTCACAAAGAAGGTTACAACTCAACGTAACTTCAAATGCAAAATAAGAAATATTAAAAAGTAGAAAGAAAAATCTAGAAACTTGATCTTCACTGAACTGGGCTCTATTGTTTTAGGGGTCAAGTAAAGGAAGGAGCCAAATCCCCTAAGGTGTGGCTCTCATTTTCTTTTTTCTTTTTTTTCTTTTTTTTTTTTGGTTTTTGGGTCACACCCGGCAGTGCTCAGGGGTTACTCCTGGCTCCATGCTCAGAAATTGTTCCTGGCAGGCACAGGGGACCATATGGAGCACTGGGATTCGAACCGATGACCTTTTGCATGAAAGGCAAACGCCTTACCTCCATGCTATCTCCCGGGCCACGTGGCTCTCATTTTCTGAGAAGAGTCAATAGCCCAGGATCTGTATTCTGACTATGCCCTTGATTACCAGAAACTATACCTGCAAGGACATATTTGAAAAAGGGAAAAATATTGTCTTTGCTTTTGGTAAAGCAAATAATAATATATTATTGTAATAATATATTATATAATATTATTGTAATAATATTACAATATTTGGTAAAAATATTGTCTTTGTCTTTTGCTTATCCAGAAAAGGAGTTATTAGTAATCTTTGGTGCTGGCATTTCTGAGCCAAATTATTTGATTGAGGCCATAATTTTGTGTGAGATTTTACAAAGGACAGATAGACAAATAATGACAGAAAATGTCATACCAAGCATGGATTTATCTCTTTGGGAATTCCTCAACTATCCACACAGGGAAAAAGGCACCCACAGTGGGCCTTTTGAGGAACCCCGTGTGGGTTATTTCAGTTCTCCATACCAGGATAATCTGAGGATACATCTGGTGTGTCTCCCAAGTTTCCCTAAGTTTATGTATGCTGTGACATCTAAGGATTGATGGGATCGTACAATTACCTCATATGGATGAAACAGGAAGATATCATGAAATAAGCCAGAAGAAGAAAGGAAAACTACTGGTTATGGTCTCTGAGAAAATCAACATTCAAATTATATTTGAATACAGTGTTCAGGATGATAAACCAAAGATTATTTGAAATACATTATTTTTCCACTTTACTGAAAATATTGCTAAGGTTTATTACTCACCTATGAAAATAATTATAAATTTCTTTTCATGTAGTACTATTCTGGAGGTATACATGTTTAGTGTCTTAGACCAAAAGAAACAGTAGGATGATATGTGATACTTGACTTTGGAATATTAAACTGATAAGAACAGATACTACACTTAATCTTAGCCAAAAGGCCGAAAAGCGATTTGACTCTGGAATAAAATAAAAAACAGTTTTTCTATAAGTTGTTCAAAGGTCTGCAATGTATGGTATCCAAATATGACTTGAAAGCAAACAGAGTATGCTCAGACAAACCATGTCAGGTATTAACCTCCTCCCCCATCATCACCCAGTATGATCTACAAACAAAGCAGTGGTGGTGGGGTTCCGGACAAACTCATATTATTGAATATCCAGAGTACTGGAGAGCATATCTTTAATTCTATTAACGTTGACCATTTATTATTTTCATGATTTGTTTCTTTATATTCCACAAATGAAATTTTATCTGTTTCTCTCCTGTTTTCACTCAGGGTGAGCCTCTTAAGATGCATCCATATAGTGGCACTTGGATGATTTTGTATATAAGGTTCTGAAAAAAAATTAAAACTATTACATAAATTTGGCACACAAAAATCCTCATGCCTTACTTTTTCCACCGCTCAAAATAGCAGTAGAATGTTATGTTTCTAAGTTGGATTGGAACTCTGGCTGCTCAGAACCAGAAGGAAACTGTGAGCATAGTTAGGTGGGACCCCAAATCAGAAAATAATTATTTGAAGTGTGAGGAAATGATTCAACGGGTGAACCAGTGTGTTTCTTTTATGAGATCGGAGTGTTCCCCCAAGAACCCCAAAGGCCTAGGCCCCTCCTCCTGCATCACTGGGTATGGTCCAACCTCAAATCAATCAGTGATTGGGTGAGGCCCAGTGACATCCTCCATCATTGAGTAAGCTCTGGTCTGTGGACCAAGTCTCTAGTTCAGTTTCTGTGGCCATCTGTTATTCCCTTCCTATGTTTCTTTATATCCCAAATGAAAGAGCATTCTGTGTCTACTCCGTTCCTTCTGAGTTACTTTACTCTGCTAAATGTTTTCCCCATCCTTCCACGTGGCAGTAAATTGCATGATTTTAACTCTGGGTTTTTAAAGAATTTCAACCGGTTCCATGTTAACTCATCATTCTAGTTGAAGCACCCAAGTTTTTCGTAGCTCTTAATGGCAGCAGAAAACCCTGTTTCTAAATTCTCTGATGATTAAAACAAATATTTTGAGTCTCCTCAGTTGTTACAGATAGGTCTTTTCTAAGACCCGTCTACTCCCCAAACCTCAAGAATGAATATGACCGGATAAAGTCTTGCAATATCTTCTCACACTGCCTTCAGAGTGAGAACACAGGGACCTTTGGATTGGAAAGGGTTTGGAAATGTGAACCCTGATTTGGATATAGATCCAGGAACTCCAATCGCCCGCCCATGGCCCCTCCAGGGAAACCACTGCCCTCCCCCAGAGCCCTTGGGCAAGACTAGAGTCTGCCAGACCCCAGCAGTAGAGGCAATCCCAAGACCAAACTGGGAGGAACCTACTATATCATGTGGCTGACCCGCCATGGTGCACAAACATCTGACACGGAACCAAGCAGATCAATGCCATGCCTTTATTCAGCTAATGGTGACAAGGAAAGGGGTGTTAGGGAAAGGGAGTCAGGAAACGACTAGGCGCCCCTAGTCATCCATGCTTTCCTCATAATCGGAGTTTTCCTCCTCCTCCTCCTCCTCCGGGAGCTGCTTCCTGGCCACTCTCTCTCTGCGCAGGGACCTGGCATAGGCGATCTTCTGGGCCTTCTTCTTGTATTTATCGACATCCTTGTGGTACTTGTCTCGCAGCCGAGCAGCCAAGTCTGCGAAGCGCTGGTATTCCTTCTTGCAGAGCCCACGCCAGATGGCTCCGAGGCGGCGGGACTCTTGCACCAGCGACAGGTTGGGGTGGTCGGCTCGGAGCTGGGGGCGGTATTCCTGGCAGAATAGCAGGAAGGCGGACATCGGTCTCTTGGGAGCGTTGGGGTCCTTCTGACCTTCCATTGAAGGGTCGTAGCTCCTCATCTCACGGGCAAAGCGGCGACTGTCTGCCCTGGCCAGGGCCTGGAAGCGAGCCTTCTCCCGGGGGGACAGCGTCTTCCATCGCCTGGCACAGTGCTTGGAGAATTCGGCAAAGTTCACCTCGGTGCCCGGGTGGCTCTTCTGCAGTTCCTCCCGGCATGTTCGAACGAAGCAGGCATACGAGTTCATCTTCCCCTTAGGTCTAAGTATGGACCGACGGCTTTGCTGGCGTCCCTGACACCGAGGCTGGGCTTGGCGCCTGCCCGGGAACCCTTTTTTGGCCGCCATCACCCTATCTGACCTGTCCCGGTGTTGAGCGGGGTGCTGGGACTGGCCTGCGGCCTGTGGGTGCTGCCCCGATGGCCGTCGACGCCCACAATGTGCCTTTGTGACATCTCTGGATGCGGGTCAGAGCGGAGTCATGGGGCTCAGCCGGTTGCCATGGTTTCCACTGAAAATTTCCCCAGCAAATATGTCATGTCAAAGGGATATAGAATGCATACTTAGAGATTTGGGGAAAATGGTGGCTGGTGGTGGCTTGGCTCTATCAAGTGCTCTTCTAATAAAAATTCATACTAGACTGTTAAATAGAAGAACATTATAACTCGTGTGTTTTTTTACAACGAAGTCAAGTTTTACAATCTTCAGTACGAGTACCACTCTACTAAATTGTTTGATATTTCCTTTCTGCACACTCTCTTCCCTGCTTTTTGGTTGTGATGTCCAGATGAGGGGGAGACACACATCTTTGGTTGTGACCGTTACCGTTTTAGTTTGTTTTTCAAATTGTGCTCGTCAACTCTCACCCAAATGGCTAAGTATTTTTTTTTTATTTGGCTGTGGGACTCGCCAAGAGTCTGGCTCCCTTAGTTGTGGTGGTTCTCTGTTTTTTTTGATGGTAGTTGCATTCCTTATTTGTTGGTGTTCAAAAATGATCTAGCTGTGGTGCTTTCTGGAGCTTACTGTAGTATTCACACTAATGCTCTCTGGGGAGTCACATTCCCAACCCCAGTGCTGAATATATTTGTTTAGATTGCTGGATATTTTTCCACATGATGCTCACATAAAATAGGGATCTCAGAAAGCAGCGCTGTCAAGCACATATAATTGATAATACAGTGAGTAGGCCACTTGTCTTGCAATAGGCTAGCCTGAGTTTAATTCCCTATAATTTATATAATCCCCTGAGCAAAACTAGAAATGATTTCTGAGAGCAGAGCCAGGAGAAAATCCTAAATACATCAAGGTGTATCTCCCAAACAGCAAAAATAAAGAACTAAGTATAGCAAATATGATACTACATAAACAAAAAGCAAGAAAATTCTGTTTTAAAATCACCTTCTTATTTTCACCCTTGATCCAACAGTTAAACTTCTTGCTTGAGTCTCAAAGACCCATCAAAATTTCCATTATCTTAGAAGTTGAATGAGGTTCATAATTACTTTCACTTTGTTCTACATATTTTTAAAATAATCTCTCTAATAGAATCAGTGAGCACTGTGAGATAGTTATAAAGTTGCTCATGATTATTTTCAGTTTTACAATGTGTCAATACCTACTCCTTCACCAATACACATTGTGGACCTAGCTCACAACTCTATTGTCTTTGCTTATGATTACCACACTATTTTATATCCCAAAATGAGTGTGAACATTTTGTTTATCCCTCTACCTTTGTCTCATTTCACTTCAACTTAATATTCTCCATATCCATATATAAGCAAATTCCATGACTTTATTTTTCCTTTCAGCATGTAGTATTCCATTGTGTAGATTTACCACATTTTCTGTATCCATTCATCTGTTCTCAAGCATTTGAGTAGTTTCCAGATTCTGGCCTTTGTGAATAGTGCTGCAATATACATAGGAGTACAATAAGAGTGCACAAAATTTTTCCACATTATGTGTTCTTTTTTTGCTTTGTTTTTGTTTTTCTGAAATTTCTTTTTTTATTGTGACTGAAGTGCATTACACAGAATTATTTACCATACATAGTGACAATGAATGAAGGGCATTCCCACCACCAATGTTGTCCTCCCTCCCTTTCTCCCTTTCTGTTCCCAGCATGTCTCCCATATCTCTCTCCTTTACCCCCCCCCCCCAGAATACTAGTGTAACTGGTCTTCACTTTACAGCTTGTTGTAGATTGGGTGTCTATTCTGTCATTGACTTTGGGTTTGGTGTTCCAGTCTGGTCATTTTTTATTTGCATTACATGTTCATGTGACTGGTCCTGGTATCATCATTTCCCCCCTCAATTTATGAGGCTGAATGATTCAAGTTATGCTATTCTGTTGGAGATAAAAAAAGGTTAAGGAAAAGAGAAGAAAAATTTGGTATCAACTGCAAAAAAATCACCAAATAATATCCACAAGAGTGAAAGAGAAGGAAAAAAAAGTGGAAGCAAAAGGAGAAGGAAAATAATATCAAAAACAAACACAACGAACAAAACAAAACAAACAAAACAAGAAAAAGAAATGTTGCAGTGGCAGAGTTTGGTGTTCCCCCCACTTTTTTTGCATAGGCACAGTAAGTATTGGGGAAGGAAGGAAATTCCCATGGCCTAAGAAATTCAGGATTTCTCCACTCTTAAAGCATATTGTCATGGGAACAACCACTGGCTCCATACATACTCATGCCATATCCCAGCATTTTTTGTGGTGTCAGGAAAGTTTCCTCTCAGTTGTGGATGAGAAAATTAGACCACTGTAGCTAGCAATCTTGGTATTTGCACAGGTCCTAGGACAAGGCCTAGAATAGAATCCTTACGGTTCTAGAAGTTCTGTTCCATCATTGTTGGTGTGATCAGTTTTCTGTATCATATGCTCCATGTTTTTGCTCGTTTCCTAAGCCGAAGTCTAGGAAATTATGGTTCCAAAGGTTCTGCTCAGTCTCTGTTGTCAAAATTGGGCCTCTGTACTAAGATATCTTGATTTTTATAAGAGTCCTGGGCTACAGCCTAGGGTAGGATTTTCCTTAATGGTCTCAAGGTAATGGCCCAGTCACGGTTGTCAAAGTCAGTTTTCTGTAGTTAGTGCTCTTATTTTTCATAGTTCAAAGGATGGTACATGATTTCCACTTAGTGTTAGGTGATGTGATAGGACCTCCTGGTCTTAAGTCAAGTTGTCATTTCCTCACTGTCCTCGTTGTCATATTAACATTGGCACAAGTAAATCTCCCAACAGAGGTTAGCTCCTGGTGTTGTTGCAGGGAGTTGTTTCAGTTCTATGTCTGGGATCTGGTGTTTGAGAATGAACTAACACTGTTCAATCTCGTGGAGACTGAGTTGTATCCACATGACATATGTCACTTTGTGTTCTTTAGTCCCTAGAATATATCCCAAATATAGTATTGATGGTTCATATGGAAGCTCATTTTTTAGGTTTTTGAAGAATATCAATATTGTTTTCTAAAAAAGGCTAGGCCAATTCACAGTTCTACTAGCAATGAATGAGAGTTCCTTTTCTCTGCATTTACATCAGCACTCATTATTCTTGTTCTTTTTGATGTAAATATCTCATTGTCACTTTAATTTGCATCTCCCTGAAGACTATTAATATTGATCATTCTTCATATGCCTTTTGACCATTTGTATTTCTTCTTTGAAAAAGCTTTTCTTCATGTATTCTCCTTATTTTTTTTTAATTGGATGTTTTCTCTTATAATGCTCAAACTGTTTTATATTAATGTCATATCAGAGGAGTGTACAGTAAATACATTCTTTCAATATATGGTTGGTCTTTGTATCCTACTCACTGCTTACTTAAAGTTTTAGAAGCTTATTAATTTATTGTAGTTCCACTTGTTTATATTTGCACTTCTTGCTTTGGCAATGGTGTTCTATCCTTGAAGATGCCATTAGCTGTAGTGTCATGGAGAGTTCTTTCTTATCGTTTCAAGTATTATATTAAAGTCTTTAAGCCATTTTATTTTATCTTTGTGCAGTGTGTGAGAAAGAGGTCTGACTTATTTTTTCTTATACGTAATTGATCAATTTTCCTAACACATTAATTTTTGCTCCTCTATAAAAACTAACTTATATATAGTTTCAGATCTGTCTCAGGATATTCAGCTATATTATTCTAACCCGAAAGTGGTTTTTATTCCAATACTATGCTGTTTAATTATTACCACTTTAGTTAATTTTGAAGTTGGAGAAAGTGATTCCTCCCATATTTTCTCCCAACCATTATTTAATATATTCAGTGATGAGTAATTATTTCATACAAACTTCAGAATCATTTAAATTATTTCTTTAAAAAATACCATGGGTATCTATATAGGAACTGCATTACATCGTACAATGCTTTGGGGAGTATTACCATTTTAATGGTGATAATTCTCCCAATACATGAAGGTAATATTTTTCCATTTCCTTGTGTTACCTTTTATTTCTTGAAGTAGTGTTTTGTAGTTTTTTTTCATTTTTTTTGGGTCACACCTGGCAGCGCTCAGGGGTTACTCCTGGCTCCATGCTCAGAAATTGCTCCTGGCAGGCATGGGGGACCATATGGGGCACCGGGATTCGAACCGATGACCTTTTGCATGAAAGGCAAACACCTTACCTCCATGCTATCTCCCGGGCCCTGTAGTTTTTTCATATATGTCTTTCACCTCTTCAGTTGATTCCAATGTACTTGGTGTTTTGAAGCATAATTATAAATGGGATAGTTTTTGTAATATCTCTTCTCTTTCATTATTTGTAAAAGTCATAGACTTTTTAGGATTTATTTTGTAGCCTGCCACTTTAGTATAAAATGTATTATATCTAGAAGCTTTTGGTAGAGTCTTCAGGTGGTGGAAAATGTGTACTGATGAAGGGGTTGGTGTAGGAACATTGTATAACTGAAACTCAAACACTAACAACTTTGCAACTGTGTATCTAAATTTAATTAAATATTTTTAAATAACATTGCCTGTATTCATCCATGAATTTGACCCTTGAGAGTTTCCATGTTTGATAGTCTCATGGCTAAGGAAAATAGTGCATGTTTATTTTGAATGAACTTTTACTCATATTGTATTAAATTAATTTTAAACACCTTTATTAAATATGCCTTCTTTAATGCATCTCATTCATTTCCTTAGGAGGATTTATAGTAAAATTGATTTGCTGGGTTTAAAATACAAATAATCCATTAATTTATTCAATTATTAATTTTTCCTAAATGTATAATAAGAAAAAAGACATTTATGATGTAGCTTACAATAAGAAACAATGTTTTCTACTTATTGTGTATGTCATTATGTTTCTTTTCAAGTGGAAATATCTAGATTAGCAAGTGTTGTACTCATCTGCCTTAAAAACAATCATATTAAACATAACTTAAATCATTTTCATTAGTAAGTTTCTTTTTATTTTTTTGTATAATCAGATACAGTGACGAAATAATGAGGATTATTACACTTAAAGAAATTGAACTTATGTCAAAAGGAAAAAGAGATGTGCCCACAATTAGTATTCTAGAACTGCTGAGACTTAAGTCTTATGGTCTAATGAGACATGAAAACCAAATACTTTAATTTCAGTTTTATATTGGTACCTCTAGGCCTAAAGGGACATGTAAGACTGTTGATACCGTGCAATTTAGGTGATAGTGATGAAGGGTAGATAAAGGCTTAAGGACTGCTCCAGAGAGCAGTTTCCTCTCTCCTATAGTATTAGGAAAATGTAGGGATTATTTGGAACCTAGCATGTCCTTTTTTACCTAAGTTTCTCTGCTCACAATTTAAAGCACTGTAACATGTTTCTTGCCACTAATTTTTTCTTCTATATATACCTGCTTACTTGCACTTGCTTTAAAGCAGATGTTTCTCGAATAAGAAAGAGAGATTACTAGATTGCAGCCTTTCTGTGTGCAAAAGGGAGAGAGCTGTGCTCAATGGGCTTTATGTTGGAATAAAGTTAATAGTTAACTATGGTTGAAGAACAGATATTTCCAAAACTTAGTACCTTAAAACAGCAATGATCCTTTATTAGCCTTCACAGGTTTTATAGGTCAGAAAATCATGAACAGCAGGGTTGTAAATGACTGCATTTGGGGCTTTCTCGTGGAATTGTATTCAGATATCAGCTGGAGCTGCAGTTATAACAAATTTCCTCATAGCTGGACAATTAACTCATATGTCACCTCACTTATGTGGTTTGTGGCTTGGTTTGTGGTTTGTTAGATAAGGCGAGGAAGGATACCCAAAGGCTCTCATTATTTGAAAGTGACTTATTTGGGCACCACTCTGAAGGTGAATATAATAGGATTTGACTGTAATAAGCCTGCAAATGGAATTTTTCCAAAATTGACACTGTTTTGCTTGGAATCCGTTAGACAACCTATAAATTTCATCATTATTCTATCTGTAAAAGTAGCAGACCAAGATTATGTGACTTTTACCTTGCATGTACACAGTGAAAGGATGTAGTCCTCCAAGATTTGTATAGCTGTTTGGCTTCTTTGTAATTTTATCAGGTACACCCCCCTGCAGCATATGGAGATTATGAGTTTGGGAGAAAAACTGTTAAGTTTCAAAAGACTTACAACAAGATCTAGAGAGCTATTTGTTACCTAGATGATGATGATAATATTAAAGGTACTAACAACAGTGATGATAAAACCATGATGTTTATGGATTTTTTTTTACTAAGACATGGGTAAATGTCTTGCCTTAATTTTATTCTAGTGTACTGGAATTCTGCTAAGAGCAAATAATTTAAAATGAATTGGTTTACATTCTTCTTATGGCCCTTGGGGACAGAGTGACCTTGGACAAATTATTTAATCTCTCTGACCTTTTGTTTTTCTCATCTGTAAAATTGGGCTCCTGACACCCTCGACCCCACATTATTGTTAAGATTAAGTGAAATGACATATGGCAAAGACCTTTTCTAATGACACATTACTATACAAATATCAGCATCATAGTAATGTAAGTCTAGGTGGCCTAACAAAAGATGTTTACTATCATAGTTCTGGAAGATAGGAAGTCCAAGATCAAGGTATCAGCACACTACTCTTGGGTAAAAGTCTCCTTCTTGGCTTATAGAGAGCAACCATTTCATTTTGTTTTCACGTGATGGAAATAATGAAATTTTATCTTTTCCTCTTTCTTTTATTTTTGGGGCGGGCAGTTTGGGCCATACTTAGATCATCAGGTGCTTCTGGATCTGTTCTCAGAGAGCACTTCTGGCAGTACTGTGGGGTCATATTTAGTGCACATAGAGGTCAGCCATGTGCAAGGCCAATATGCTAACCACTGTATTATCTCTCTAGAGCTTTCTTATAGG
>PVKC010033580.1:0-13937 GCA_004027635.1 Crocidura indochinensis | reverse complement strand
GTAGAAGGAAAGAAGAAGAGGAAGAAGAGAAGATGAAGAAGAAGATGAAGAATGAATATACCTCAAAGTCTTGATTAGTTCAAGAAAAATTTTTATTGCTTACTTTTTAGTGAAAGAAACTGTAATTAATTATGTTATTTTAATCTCAAAACTAAATGTTATATTAAAATTCTATGCTCTTTTATCATATTATATTAAACAATAGTGTATTAACTGTCTCTGACAATTTTAATTATAAAATTAGAAACATTAATCATACACAATAATATTTTAATTAATGAACATATTTTAAAATAACAATTACTCTATATACTTTTTTCATCTAATATTATATTTGTAATATTAATTGATCAATACAGTTATAATATATTCTCTGGAAATTACTTAGTCTCATATAAATGAAAATTAATAATTTCCATCTTAATGCTATTCATTAATTTATGATTATTATAAAATCTAAAACAGTTTCCAGCCCAACTACTGGAAACTGAGAGGAAACTCATGTCTCTAAGGCCAACAGAAATCCACAAACCCAAAGCACTGTGACAACCGTCAATATCAGAACAAGTTACTACTTACATCATAGTCAATGGGGCTATGCCTTCATTGCGGTGTCCGAGATTCAATCAGAAACACTCAAGATACAACACACTCACCCTTTCATACTTCATGCCAGTAATTCTCTGAGGGATCAAAATCAGGCTGGCCTACAGTCCGCTTTTCACACCAAGACTGCAATAGCAAAATAAACGTGCCTGCCAGTCCTCCATGATCCCTATTGCCCTCACAGCTTTTTCAACTCCATACATTCCCTGTGATCTCTGATTCTTACTGATAGAGATGTGGTTAAGAGTAGGAGGCGTAAGGTGAAAAAGAGAAGAAAGAGAAGAAGAAATAGAAGAAGAAGAAGAAGAAGAAGGAAAGAAGTAGAAGAATGAATGAATGAATGAGTAATGATGAATTATACCCCAAAGCCTCGATTAGCTCAAGATAAATTTTGTTATTGGTTTACTCTAGGTGATCACAACTGTAATTAATTATGTTCCCTTTAAACTCAAAATTATGTTATATTTAATATTCTATGTTATTTTCTCATATTATATTAACTACAGTGTATTAACTGACTCACAAATTTAATTTTAATATTAGATAACATTAATCACACACAATAGTATATTAATGAACATATTTTACTATATTAATTACACTCTTTCCAAATTTCATCTAATATTATAGTTATACTATTTATTGGCCGATACAACATTAATATATTCTCAGGAAATAACTTAGTATCATATAAATTGAAATTAATAAGTTTCACCTTAATGCTATCCATTAATTTATGATTTTGATAAAATCTATTACAGTATATTGTAATAAAATATTTTATTGATTTATTTCCATCATATTATAATGTTATACAACACATTACATTAACATCACATTACATTAATTAATACATTAGATTTATTAATTAAGGTATATCATATGATAATCATATAGTGTACTCAAACTTTTAGTTAACAAATATAGTAATATTGTACTCTTAAGCTGATAACATAATTTCAATTCCCTTGCAAAAACATATACTTTCTAAAAACCATCTACTTTATCTTATATGAATTAGCTTACATTCGATGATAGTTTATTGTATGCCATAACTCTCAGGAGTGCTGGAAATTACATGCAGGGAGTTTATGCCGCCTGTTTGTTGCATGAAGCTCAAAGTGATGTTACAGGTATAATCCCAATTTTTATGTTGTTCAACCGCTGGAAACTGAGAAGAAACTCATGTCTCTATGGGCAAAAGAAACCAACAAACCCAAAGAACTGTGACATCCCTCAATATCAGAACAAGTCCCTACTTATATCATAGTCAATTGGGACTAAGCCTTCATTGTGGTGTCTGAGATTCAAGCAGAAATGCTCAAGGTACAAAAGACTCACCGTTTCATACTGCAGGACAGTCATTCTCTGAGCGCTCAAACTCAGGCGGGCCTACAGAACTCTTTTCACACCAAGATTGCAATAGCAAAATGAAAGTGTCTGCCGGTCCTCCATGACCCCTATTGCCCTCATGACATTTTCCAACTCCATACCTTCCCTGTGATACCTGCTTCATACTGATAGAGATCTGGTTAAGAGAGGGAGGGGTAAGATGAAAAAGAGAAGATGAAGGAGAAGAAGAAGAAGAAGAAGAAGAAGAAGAAGAAGAAGAAGAAGAAGAAGAAGAAGAAGAAGAAGAAGAAGAAGAAGAAGAAGAATGAAGAAAAAGAAGAATGAAGGAAAGAATAATAACGAATTATACCGCCAAGCCTTAATTAGTTCAAAGTAACTTCTGTTATTGGTTTCCTCTCTAGTGACAGCAACTGTAATTATTTATGCTACATTTTAAACTAAAACTCTAGAATTCTTTATTCGTAAATGTTTAAAATACATTCTAAATACTATGATTCCGAATTCTAAAATAAAATTCTAAATTTCTTTCTTAAATTCGATTATTCAAAATATTAATTACAAACTCGGAAATCCTAAATTCTATATTCAAAAAATCTAAATACTATGTACAGAACTCTATATTCTAAATTAAAATTTTCTAAATTCTATATTCAGAACTCTAAATTCTATAAAACTGAATTCTATATTCAAAATTCTACATTCTTTATTCTAAATCCTATATTCAGAATTCTATATTCAGAATTCGAAGTTTTGTATTCTGTTATTCTAAATTCGATATTCCAAGAATTCCTAGAATTCTTCAGTAGAAGACCCTTCAGCCCAAGAAACACTTCCATATAGCAGCTCAGATCATTAATACAGAATTTAGTAAAATTTTCTTTGGGGGAAGTTTTGTCTTATACGCCAGAAAACACTGCATACTTGATAACAGTGGTGGCACAAGTGTAGGCATCTGTATCCTTACCAGTGCTAGAATTCTAAAATTCAGAATTCTATATTGAAAATTCTAAATTATATATTCAGAATTCTAAATTCTAAAATTATTGGTTCTATATTCAGAATTCTAAGTTGTATTATATTATTCTAAATTCGATATTCCTAGAATTCCGAGAATTCTTCATTAGAAGAACCTTCAGCCCATGAAACGCTTACTAAAAGTCTTAGAGGTATGCTACTTTTTAAAAGTAAGAGGGTGAGATCACTTGTCTGTGAATCTGGAAGAAATTTTGGCATGCCATATAGCAGTACAGAACATTACTACAGAATTTAGTAAAATTTTCATTGGGAATAGAGTCGTCTTATAAACCAGAAAGCACTGGATAATTGATAACAGTGGTGGCACAAGTGTAGGCATCTGTGTCCTTACCAGTGCTAGCAAGTGTGGCCCACGTATTAGTAAGGAAACTCAAAAATCCATAAATAGGAGCTGGAGTGATTGCACAGCGATGTTTGCTTTGCAAGCAGCCTATCCAACAAAAAAGGTGGTTGTTTAAAAATCCTCGTGTCCCATATACGTACCACCTCCTTTCCTTGGAGATGCTATTTCTGAGTACTAAGCCAGAAGTTACCCCTGAGCACTACCGTGTGTGCCCCAAAATTTTAAAATAAATGTCATATTTAATATAATCCAATTCTAAATAGATATATCTCTATATTTTAGTCTAAAACTCTAAAATTCTAAAATTGAAAATGCTTAAAAATACATTCTAAATACTAAGATTCTGAATTCTAAAATAAAATACAAAATTTCTTTCAAAAATTCGATTTTCAAAATTTTAATTTTAAACTCGGAAATCTAAATTTTATATAGGAAAATTCTAAATATTATGTACAGAAATCTATATTCTAAATAAAAAATTTCTGGGGCCGGATTGTGGCACTGGAGATAAGGGCCTGTACTAGCCTAAGACCACCGCGGTTCAATCCCTCGGTTCCCCATATGGTCCCCCGTGCCTGCCAGGAGCGATTTCTGAGTGAATAGCCAGGAGTAACTCCTGATCGTCACCGGGTGTTGGCCAGAAACCAAAAAAAAAAAAAAATTCTAAATTCTATATTCAGGGTTCTAAGTTTTAAAATTCTAATTCTATATTCAAAATTCTAAATTCTTTATTCAAATTCTATATTCATAATCCTAATACTAAATTCTAATATTCTAATTACTATATTCAGATTTCAAAATTCTGTATTCTATTATTCTAAGTTTCATATTCCAAAAATTCCTAGAATTTCTCATTTTAAGACCCTTCATCCCATGAAACACTTCCTAAAAGTCTTAGAATTGAATTACTTCTTTAAAGTAAGAGGGTGAGATCACTCATCTGTTAATCTGGAACAAGTGTTGGCATGCCATATTGCAGTACAGAACATAACTACAGAACTTAGTAAAAATTTCATTGGGGGATTTGGGGCCTGGCGGTTGACTGGAGGTAAGGTGCCTGCGCTAACCTAGAACGGACTGCTGTTCAATCCCCCAATTCCCCATATGGACCCCGTGCCTGCCAGGAGCGACTTCTGAGTGCATAGCCCGTGGTAACCCCTGAGCGTTACTGGGTGTGACCCAAAATAAAAGTTTTCACTGGGGAAGGGTCGTCTTATACGCCAGAAATTAGGTATACTTGATAACTGTGGTGGCACAAGTGTAGGCATCTGTGACCTTGCCAGTGCTAGCAGCTATGGCCCATGTATTAGAAAGGAAACTCAAAAATCCATAAATAGCCACTGGAGAGTTAGAACAGTGGTGTTTGTCTTGGAAGTAGTCTATCCAGGACCAAGGGTGGTTGTTTCAAATCCTGGTGTGGCATATACATGCTCCCCCTTTCCGTGTAGAAGATATTTCTTTGTATTAAGCCAGAAGTTACCCCCAGAGAACTGCAGGGTGTGCCCCAAAGATTAAAATAAATATCATAAATTATATAATCAATCTAAATAGATAAATCTCTACATTTTTGTCTAAAACTCTAAAATTCTAAGATAGAAAATGCTTAAAAATACATTCTAAAAGAAAATTCTAATATTTTTAAATTAGTTTATTCAAAATTTTAATTATAAACTCGGAATTTCTAAATTCTATTTTCAAAAATTCTTAAAAGTATGTACAGAACTCTATATTCTAAATTAAAAATTTCTAAAAATTTTATTCAGAATTCTAAATTCTATAATTCTGAATTCTATATGCAAAATTCTAAATTCTTTATTCTAAATCCTATTTTCAGAATTCTAAATTCTAAAATTGCAAGTTCTATATTCAGAATTCAAAGTTTTGTATTATATTATTCTAAATTCGATATTCCAAGAATTCCTAGAATTCTTCAGTAGAAGACCCTTCAGCCCAAGAAACACTTCCTAAATTTCTTAGAGTTATGTTACATCTAAAAAGTAAGAGGTTTAGAGCACTCATTCGTGAATCAGGATCAAGTTTTGGCATGCCATATTGCAGTTCAGATTATTAATACAGTATTTAGTAAAATTTTCTTTGGGGGAAGTGTCATCTTATATACCAGAAAACTCTGGATACTTGATAACTGTGGTGGCACAAGTGAAGGCATCTGTGTCCTTGCCAGTGCTAGCAAGTGTGTCCCACGTATTAGAAAGGAAACTCAAAAATCCATAAATAGGAGCCGGAAGATAGCACAGCAGTGTTTGCCTTGCAAGCAGCATATCCAGGAACAAAGTTGGTTGTTTCAAATGCTGGTGTCCCATATACGCACCCCCACCCTCTTTTCTTGCAGAAGTCTTTCTGAGTACTAAGTCAGAAGTTACCACTGAGCATTGCAGGGTGTTCTCCCAAAATTAAAAAAAGTCAAAAATAATATAATCGAATTCTAAATAGATAAATCTCTACATTTTTGTTAAAAACTCTAAAATTCTAAAATCGAAAATACTTAAAAATGCATCCTATATACTAAGATTCCGAATTCTAAAATAAAATTCTAAATTTCTTTCTAAAATTCGATTATTCAATTTTTAATTATAAACTAAGAAATCGAAAATTCTAAACACTATGTACAGAAATCTATATTATAATTAAAAATTTCTAAATTCTATATTCAGAATTCTAAATTCTAAAATTGTGAATTCTATATTGAAAATTTTTAATTATATACTCAGAATTCTAAATTCTAAAATTAGTGGTTCTATATTCAGAATTCTAAATTGTATTATATTATTCTAAATTCGATATTCCTAGAATTCTGAGAATTCATCATTAGAAGAACATTCAGCCCATGAAATGCTTCCTAAAAATCTTAGAGGTATGTTACTTCTTAAAAGTAAGTGGGTGTTTGTTTCAAATCCTGGTGTTCCATATACTAGTCCCTCCCCTTTCCTTGCTGAAGCTATTTCTGAGTATTAAGCCAGAAGTTAACCCAGAGTACTGCCGGATGTTCCCCAAAAATTAGAAAAAACTTTCATAAATAATATAATCAAATTCTCATAGATAAATCTCTACATTTTAGTCTAAAACTCTAAAATTCTAAAATCTAAAATGCTTAACAATACATTCTAAATACTATGATTCTGAATTCTACATTAATATTTTAAATATCTTTCTAAAATTCAATCATTCAATATTTTAATTATAAACTCTGAAATCCTAAATTCTATATTGGAAAATTCTTAATACTATGTACAGAACTCTATATTCTAAATTTAAGGTTTCTAAATTTTATATTCAGAAATCTAAATTCTAAATTCTAAAATTCTAAGTTCTATATTCAGTATTCTAAGTTCTGTATTCTATTATTCTAAATTCGATATTCCAAGAATTCCTAGAATTCTTCATTAGAAGACCCATCAGCCCACGAGACACTTCCTAAAAGTCTTAGAAGTATGTTACTTCTTAAAAGTAAGATGGATAGATTACTCGTCCGTGAATCTGGAACATGTTATGGCATGTCATATTGCTGTACAGAACATTACTACAGAATTTAGTATAATTTTCATTGGGGGAAGGGTCGTCATATATGCCAGAAAACACTGTATACTTGATAACTGTGGTGACGCCATGTGTCTGTTCCTTGCCAGTGCTAGCAGGTGTGGCCCACATATTGGAAAGGAAAGTCAAAAATCCATAAATAGAAACCATATATAGCACAGCAGTGTTTGCCTTGCAAGCAGCCTATCCAGGACCAAAGGTGGTTGTTTCAAATCCTAGTGTCCCATGAACCCCCCACTATCCTTGTAGAAGCTATTTCTGAGTACTAAACCGGATTATCCCTGAGCACTGCCGGCTGTGCCCCCAAAATTAAAAAAAAAGTCATAAATAATATAATCGAATTCTAAATAGATAAATCTCTACATTTTTGTCTAAACTCTGAAACTCTAAAATCAAAAATGCTTAACAATACATTATAAATACTATGATTCCGAATTCTAAAATAAAATTCTAAATTTCTTTCTAAAATTCGATTATTCAAAAATTAATTATAAACTCGTATATCCTAAATTCAATATTCGAAAATTCTACAGAACTCTATATTCTAAATTATATATTTCTATATTTTATATTCAGAATTCTAAATTCTAAAATTCTGAATTGTATATTAAAAATTCTAAATTTTATATTCTAAATCTATATTCTAAATTTCTAAAATCTAAATTCTAAATTTCTAAGTTCCATATTCAGAATTATAAGTTCGGTATTCTAATATTCTAAATTCGATATTCCAAGAATTCCTAGAATTCTCTATTAGAAGACCCTTCAGACCATGAAACACTTCCTAAAAGTCTTAGAGTTATGTTACTTCTTTAAAATAATAGGGTGAGATCACTCTTCTTTGGGATGGGGCCTTCTGGGACTCCCGCCATCAGGGGGTGAATACCGCTATTAGTTTGTTAGATTCCTGAAGCCGACTCAAACCGAAATATCTGTAGAACAAATCTAGAGAAGATAGAAAATTTGGCCTAGGTCTGATTGCTGATCAAAGGCGATTGTATTAAGCATGGTTAAGCACTTATATACTTTTCACACAAAGGGGGCAGGTCTTGGGAACCATTGTTTACATTAAAAGAGTTCTGTTTAATAATATTTCTAATACAGGTACATCACCAAAACAGGCAAAAGCACTTTACATTTGGCTTTACTGGGCATTTAGACATTGGTTGATTCAAACTATTCTTTCTACCAATCATACGCTAACTATGGGCAATTGGCCAAAAAAGGGAAGGGAATAGAGTTACATCATTATGAAGGAATTATGGCAAAACACACCTACAGGCAGCAAGGAAAGTAGACAAGATAGACATAACTTGGTGCCTGATCCCAACAACTTTTAACCTAGTAGGGTTTAGAGATATAAGAAAATGCTATTTGCACCCTGTCCCCAGTTCCAAGGCCCTATGATTAATAGCACAAGGGGCTATCTTTTTGTAGCAATATTTCCTATTTGCTCAGGGCTAAAACCTGCCAGCAGTCACGTAAGCTTCTCAGTGGAGCTTTACCACAGTGACAGAGACTATTGTTGATGGCATCTAAGTTGTGCAGGCTCGAGCCATCTCCCACATCTCCCCCTTCCTAGTATAATAAAATATGAGCAAAAACTTTGGGTGGAGGGTCTTTTTTAGGCTACCTGGAGGGCTTCCAGATCTGGACATGACAGAATGAAGTCATGTTTGTCCCAGATACTGGCACCAGTTTGTTCCCTTCTGACACATCTCCACAGCCATGAGCATAGTGAACAGCGACATTTGGCTAAACGCTTAAAGTTCATAAAGCTTAAATGTTGGGATGTAGGTCTGTCATTGGTCTCACCATCTTCGGGGTCATTTTGGGAGAACTGCTGTTAGTGGATTTGCATGGAGCGTTTGGTGGCCTTATCAAAGAGAGTTTTTACAAAATTCGTGAGGTGGCGGAATGCCCATAGGCCAAAGGAAATTAGCAACATGAAGCCAATAAAGGGTCCCAGGAGACTGGGTAACAGGGTGGATAGCCAAGGAGAGGTCGAAAATCAATTCTGATACCAAGATTCATCCTTTTCTCTCTGTCTCTGTCTGTTTTCAAGGCATTCCTCAATTCTCCTAATACTATCATCTACCAAGTCTAATTTATCTTTTTAAAAAGCAACATTGTTCCTTTAAGGCGACACAAACTCCCCCCTCCCTCAAAAAGGCAAGGTAAAGTCTGTGGCGGTTTTGTAGTACCATCTCATCCAAGAAGGCAACAGTTTCTCTAAGAGGTTTAAGTCCCTGTTTAAGTTCTCGAAAGTCCACGTTCACAGCATGTTGAAGGTGATAGAAGGACTCAGAAGAGAGGACCAGGGAGTAGATACCAGTGCCAGCTCACAAAGCAACAAGTCCAAGCAGTACAACAATGGTGATAACAGAGACAGGTTCTCGTTTGTGGTGCAGAAGGGAGGAATCTGTAGTGGAGAAGAGGAGATCTTCTTTGGGGTGAACGGTGAGGCGAGGCAGCAACAGCACCAGAACACAGTAGTCATGGTGGGCGAGAAAAATTTCAGAAACCAAAATAGGGGTTAAACCGGTAGAACAGGCAAAATATGTGGAATTAGGGGAAAGAAGACATTGATTAACATTAGTAACAACATAAGTTTGATTACTAATTTCAGATAATTGAACAGGAGGCAACATATGAGGACCAAGAATACAAAGCCCAACACCCAACACCTAACCCAAAGTAATTTCATGTTGAGGGTCTGGACTCCAACAAAGTCTTGTAGCATCGTGGAGACAATCACGATCACCAAAAAACAGCAATTTACTTGTAGAATGGTGACTGTAATGAATAGCAGATCCAACAGCATTTGTAGGCAGGGTAAGTAATGGTCGCTACTGAAGCATTGATCATATCCAAAATAAGTTGTGAGGAGGACACGGGTTTGGAAGGCAGGGTAGGCTGAAATAATGTTATAGCATCGGGGGGAAAGGAAATTGCAACAGCCAAGGCAGGAGTGGCTGGCTGAGCTGAAGCTGCATGGGCATGAATCTCTTAGGCAGTATTACTCAGAAGCATGCCCAGCAGGAATGGTGGGTGACATAGGACTGTATGAGGCAGTGAGATGTTGGTCTATAAGGAGAAGGCTTGGTGGGAAGCAAAATGGTTACTTGCGAGGTTCTTTTTACAATAAAAATTTTCATGAGTTTATCTTTCCTTAAAAAAATATAGGTGTTTGCTTAGTTTTCTGGGCTTGGTTTACAGGCAGAAGACACTAACAATTTATTTTACAGAAATTATTTCCAAATATTATAAGAATGCTTACTGACTTTTTGTCAGACATTAGACTCCAGAAGAATTTTTTAAGTAATGAATGACAATTTATCAAGAACATTTAAACTGAACCTTAATGACCTACTTAAACTTCTAAGTTATTAACTTAAAGCTAGATACTTCTTTCTTTTGCCATATATCCAAATATATTTGACTTTAATTAGCACATAGCAGGAAAGCTGGTGACTGCAAAGTTCAGGAATTCTATAGGGAAAATTTTATTTCTGATGGCCATTGAGAAATCTGGGGTTTACAGTCCCCTACACCTTTTGACGTGCTCTTAGAAGGACAAAGCCAGCATAACACATAATTTTTAACACATGATCTAAGTTGCAGGATGTTATAGTCTGTCAACAGCTAGGAGACCAAACCGACAAAGTTGTGAAAAATTTAATTGAAATCTAAAACCTGGATATGGCTTTGAAAATTATATTGTTCATGAAATACATAGATACCAAATAAACAGACTAAACAAGACAACACTGAACAACATTTTACACTTGTGGCCACTTTCATTCATAACAACACACATGAACAGACAAAAGGATCGATCCAAAACTTATGGTAGAAAAATTAATCCGGATAAAATTGGACAAGCGCTTTTAAATATTTGGTCAGTATTTTTGTAAGAAAAAAATTTTTGTAGAAAAACTTTTTCATCTGTAGATGTACTTATTGTAGTTGGAGTGGAACTTTGCAGAAAATAAAAAAGCTTTAATGTTTAGATTTAGCACAAAACATTTTTAAAACAACCCTAATTTGAAGTTTAAAACATTAAGTAAAATATTAAGTAGTTTAAGAAATTTAAATAAAATGGTTAATAGGCACTGGAGAAGGAGTCTCCACTCTGAATATGATATTATTTGCTATAAATGAACAGGTTTTCTTTAAAGTAGTTTCACGAGGAACAGTAAGACAGCAGCAATAAAGTGTTAAAATTACAATGATTAAATACAAGAGCATAAACTATGACTAAAGAGGTATGAAAGAACTGACTTTAAAAAACAAACAACTGTTAATATTTTGAAGACTTTAAGTGAGTAATTTGTAAAAAACATTATATACCAAATTAACAAAATGTTTAGATCATTATAAAATAGTTAAAGACACTTGATGTATTTTCTCACCTAGAGCTTAAGACCAAAATTATATTTGATACGTGTTGTAAACCTGCTTATGAAATTTATTTAATTTCAGAATATTAATTACTCATAAAATTAACAATATTTCAACTGTACAAGAGTTATTTTTAATCTTAAAGCTATTTTTAGTAATACAAAAATTCATTTTAAACTATTTTCCGAATTTTACCACAAACCATGAATTGTACCTGGACAAGTAGGCATTTGAGAAAATTATTGGTAATATAGAAGAGATTTTTTATTAAGGCAGCCCTTTGGTTGCTATTAGTGACAGAATCAAGACCTTGGTGCAAAATTCCTGAGAGTCTCTTATGTCATAGTTGTTTTTACTCCTTGGAGAATATTTTTACACTTTACAGACCTGAATTTAGAAAGTTCCCGAATTTGGAAAGTTCCCTAACTCCCAGTTTTTTGTTTTTTTTTTTTTTGGTTTTTGGACCACACCTAGTGGTGCTCAGGGTTTACTCCTGGATGTCTGATCAGAAATAGCTCCTCTCAGGCACGGGGGACCATATGGGATACCAGGATTCAAACCAACCACCTTTGGTGCTGGATTGGTTCTTGCAAGGCAAACGCCACTGTGCTATCTATCCGGGCCCCAATTCCCATTGTTTTAATAATTACTTTACCACTTAATGCATTAAGTTTAATTACACAATTGATATCTGAAAAGGCACACTTATGCCACATGATTTATTTCATAAACTTCTCAATAATTTGAGTGATCTTATTAGACACAACAAAACTGTGATGATAATATTTACTCTAAATTTTACATGAACAGAGTTTCTGAATCATTTCAATTCTACCCCTGCCACATAATGGGCAGTTTCACAGAAGGGAGGGGCTAAAGATATTAGCCAGAGAGCTCATCTTATCAGTAAAAGGAAGGGCGGGTGGGGGGCAGAATGCACGGGTGAATGCTTATGAAACCAGAAGGGAAAAAGATATTTGGGGGAATAATGGGCAATCCACAATTGGGTTATTCTCAATTCCAAGTGGAAAAAATCTCCTTAAGAGTCTGAATGTAAGTTTGAAAAGGGGCAGAGGAGCCAGAAGAGGTGGGGACAGAGGAAGATGGGAGGGGAGCAGGCAGTTCAGAACGTTTATAGTGAGGGGGTACAGAAGCAGGGAGGGGGCCTCTGTGGTTGTAATCAGCAGTCTCCCGTTCTATTTCTGCAGCGTCTGCGGGGTTTAGGGTGTCATCTTCAGTGGGCGCAGAGACGACGGCACACAGGGAGGGGTAAAGGTTGTTAACAAGAGAACGCGCATGGTCTACCAAAGAGGGAGGAGAAGATGGAGATGTTTGAGTAGCAGAATCAGCGAAAGGAGGAGGGACAGCAAAAGGGGGGCATGGCAAGATCAACAAGGGAATTGCGTTGAGACTGAGTGCGGGAGCATGAGCAAGAGGTAGATTCCAAATGTTGTTAAGCAACTTGGAGTATTTGATCAGACAATGGGCAGAGGGGGGTAGCAACTATAATATTTTTAAGAAGTTCCCAGTACTGTAACAACATATCTTTAGCAGAATGATCACCATGGTATTCAAAATATTCAAAGAGTTCACGGCCAATTTGGTCCCAAGTGGAGGGTACAATTTTAGGACAAGTAATCACAAACCAAGGAGAAAAAGTAAAAATTGCAATAAGTCTTTCGTTCTAACTTCAATATTACAACTGTTAAGTCGTTTTTGGACATCAGAGATAAACTTTGCTTCTTCACTCACTGAGTTTCCCATTATGCTAGGGGAAGATTTGGGATGGCGGCTATGAACCTGGACAGGATTTGACTACCTCACCTTGCACTGCTTCCCTGATAAGATTTCCTGGTGTCTGACAGGTAGGCTCCATATTCGTCACTCCTCGTACCATCCGATTGAAATTGGTAACTTCAGGAACCCAGTCGTTGGGCGCCAATTGTGGGATGGGGCATTCTGGGGACCCTGGCCAGCAGAGGGTTTGTGAGTTTCCTGAAGCCGACTCAACCAAAAATATCTGTAGAGCAAATGTAGAGAAATTAGAAAAAATTGGCCTAATCTGATTGCTGATCAAAAGTGAATGTATTAAGCATGGTTAAGCACTTATATACGTTTCACACAAAGGGAGGCAACTCTTGGGAACTATTGGTTACATTAAAAGAGTTCGGTCCAGTAATATTTCAAATACAGGTACATCACCAAAAAAGGCAAAAGCACTTTACATTTGGCTTTACTGGGCATCAAGACATTGGTTGATTCAAACTATTCTTTCTACCAATCATACTTACTATGAGCACTTAGCCAAAAAAGGAAAGGCATACTCAGGTGCCAAAGGAGGGATTCTAGGTCCTTCCCCGGGCTGGGGCAGGTGGGTGCAGTATTCCTACCTTAACACGGGGGTTGGCAGAATGGTCTGTAATATGTTTCCTCAGTTCCCGGCTTGGCGAGGGCTTCCCCAACTCAGGTGCCCAAGGAGGGACTTTTAGGTCCTTACCTAGGCTGACGGGGTTTCCTACCTTAACAATGGGTGGGCAAAATGGCCTGTAGCGCATTTGTGGGGTTCCCAGTTGGCAAGGGCATTCCCAACTCAGGTGTCCAAGAAGGGAGTTCTAGTTCTTTTCCAGGGCTGGCGCAAGTG
>PVKC010033579.1:0-13930 GCA_004027635.1 Crocidura indochinensis | reverse complement strand
TTCTAGTATGAAAAACTCATTTCCTAGTATTTATAGATACTTACCACATAGAACCTATTAATCTATGAGCCTTGAATGTTGCAGAGCTAGTAACTAACTAGTAACTGCTAGTAACTCGCAGCAAAAAGTAAGAGTCAATGGGGCAGAAGCGATAGCACAACAGTAAGGTGTTTGCCTTGCACATGGCCAACACAGGATGGACCCCGGTTCCAATTCCAATATCCCATGCAGGGGTTTCAAACTGAATTTACCTGGGGGCCGCAGGAGGCAAAGTCGGGGGTGATCCTTGAGCGCAAAGTCAGTAATAAGCCTTGAACATTGGGGGGTGTGAGCCAAACAATTAAAACAAAAGAAAACAAAAAAGATTCCTCTAGGGCAGGGCCACAAAAAGTACGGAGGGCCGCAAACTGCCCACGGGCTGCGAATTTGAGACTCCTGCATGGTCTCGGAGCCTGCCAGGAGCGACTTATGAGTGCAGAGCCAGGAGTAACTCCTGAGCGCCGCCAACAACAACAATATCAACAACTAAGAGTCAAGAGCTGAGCCAGCCCATCAGCATTTTTTGACTGAGGAAAGTTTGAGATCACAGACTATATGTGTTCTATTTATTGAGAATGTCATATCTGGAAAGCTATTTTCTCAAAATTATATATAAATCAAGAAGTTTCTGAGTCTTTTTTTAAGTCACATTCAGTTTTAAAAAAAGAGAGAGACTGCTTAAGGGCTAAATGCAGCACCTTGCAAATAAGTCATGCATTACAGTAAAAGAAACACCTGAAAAAGCAAGTGTTACAGTGACAGGGATGAAATGTATGCACATAACAAGGCAACATAAATAGCACACTTGGTCTTTGAGCACACAACATAGAAGAGCCTGTGGTCTCTGGGAGGAGGTGCTGGAAAAGGCATGGAAAGGGGAGGGAGCGGTGGGAGGTCTCATGGTCTTGAATGAATTGAAAAACAGAATGGAGAAGTTCGCTTGAGGTGGCAGGAGTTTTCAGGAAAGCTGTGATACAGTCCTTGAAAGACATACAGTATTTATGTTACTATTTGTTGTCATTTTTCAAAGAAAAATTAGAAAGTACAAAAAATTATAAAAACTGTAATAAAATTGCCCTAAGCATTTATCAATCACATTTAGGAGTATAATATTACAAGACTTATAAGACTGAATAACCATTGTGGAGGACAAAGATAGACAAACAGGTAGAGCAGGGTTATCTCCATTCAAGTAACTTGAAACAAAGGAAAGTCTCAGATATATTTTAAAAAGTAGGGGAATGAATTTGATCATGAAGGGTCTTAAATGTGGGAGTGCTGTTTGTGTGCATTTTAATCTATACTTAAGATTAACCTATTGGTAGCATGAGAGAAAAAAATGGGAAAAAGGAATGACCATAATGGAGAGCACTGATTAGTGCATATGATCATTTAAGGGGTGAAATGAATTATAGGGTTATGATACTGAAATAAAGAGAAAATATAAAATAGAAGAAAATGTAGGGCATATAAAAGTCCAGCACATCCTGGATATAAATTGACAGTATCACTATGTGTGCTATTTTATTTTATTTTTCTAAATAAAATCCACATAAAAAATGAAAAAAATTAGAAATTAAATAAAAATATTAAATTAAAATCTTTTTTAGGAGCCAGAGCAGTGGTGCAAGCAGTAAAGTGTCTGCCTTGCCTGCTCTAGCCTAGGACAGACCACGGTTAGATCCCCCAGCGTCCCATATGGTCCCCCAAACCAGGAGGGATTTCTCAGTGCGTAGCCAGGAGTAACAGCTGAGCATCACTGGATGTGGCCCAAAAACAAAAAAAAAAAACTTTTTAAAATAAATCTTTATTTAAGCACTATGATTGCAAGCAAGTTCATAGTTGGATTTCAGTCAAAAAAAGAATACCCCCACCTTCATCAGTGCAACATTCCCACCACCAATGCTCCCACTTCCCCCACGGCTGCCTGCATTTTCGACAGGCATTCTACTTCTCTCATTCTTTAACATTGTCATGCTAGTTGTTAATTAATCTGAAATATTTTTCTTCTTTTAGGAAAGCTTTTGTTATTGTTTTTGCAAGATTGTAAAATATTCATTTTGACTATCCAAATGTCTTAGTTGTCTTATATTTAGAACAATATATAAAATAAACAAGAACCAGAAGCCTTTACAAACTGAGGTGTTTTATTACAAAAAACAGATTTTACGAGAACAAAAATCTTCAAAATTTATTTTTTCTGTTATAATAAAAACCCTAGTGTATGCTTAAGCAAGTTATCAGATATAAATCCTTTTCTTAACCATAGTTGAAATATGAACAACTTATTGTCATGTTTTGTGTCAATTATACAACCTGAAAATAAAATAGACAATGTAGTAAGTCATTTCATTTAAATTTTAGAGATTATATTGTGAAAACAAAAGTTTAGCATTGTCTCTATAGTTTTATTTTTTTCCCTTGGGTTAGATTTTTATTTTAATTTTTAAATTTAACATTGTGGTTGCAAGGTGGTTCTTTTTTTTTCTTATTTTTTCTTTGTTTTTAGTTTTTATATATAAATATTTATTTAAGCACCATGATTACAAGCATGTTTGTAGTTGGGTTTCAGTCATAAACAGAATTCACTAAAGCAACATTCCCACCACTAATGCCCCCCTCCTCCTCATTCTGCCTGTATTCTCATGAAGCATTCTACTTCTCTCATTCCTTAACATTGTTATGCTAGTTGTTAGTGTAGTTATTTCCCTAACAGCATTCACCACTCTTTGTGGTGAGCTCAAATTGTGAGCTGGTCTTTCCAATCCTTCCAGTGCTTAATCTATTGTCTCTGGGCTTTATTACAGTAATGTCTTTAATTTTTCTTAAAACCCATAGATGAGTGAAACTATTCTGTGTCTATCTCTCTCCCTTTGACTTATTTCACTCAACATAATAGATTTCATTACATCCATGTATAGGAAAATTTCATGACTTCATCTTTCCTTATGGTTGAATAATATTTTGTCAGAGAAGAAAATGTCTCTATAGTTTTAGTAACTTTATATGCCTTGCATTTATAGATATGTTCTGGGTTTTTTTTTTTTTTTGCATGATAAGTACTAGATGATATTGTAATTCCTTTCAAAGATAAAGAAAACATTTAAGAGCTATTAAAAGATTTATTTTCTCAAGAAATCTGGCTTTTCCCAGATCTGACACTATGAAATACACAACTTCGTAATTCATTTCTCTCACTTTGGCGATTGAAACGAAGGTATAGGAAATTTTACAGGTGGAGCCCAAAAGGCTGAATGAGGAGAGCCTGTGTTTCCATCCACCCTCCTGCCACCTCAAAAATCCCCACCAGAACTTGAACTGTCTCCACTGAAACCAATCTGAGACCCAAGCAGACAAATCCTCTGTGGCAAGAGACTACAGAGAAGCCCTGGCCAAAAAGAAAACAAAAGGAGCTCAAAAGGTAGTGCCATGGCCAGAGTTCTTGCCTTGCTCTTGGCTCATTCAGATTTGATCCCATTACTCCATATGGTGCACTGCGGATTGCTGGCAGTGACCCCTGAGTACAGAGACAATAGTAAGCACTGGGCACCAATGGGTGTGGCTAAAGGAGGAGAAGGGGTAAAGGAGGAAGAGGAGGAGGAACAGGAAGAGGAGGAGAAAAGGGAGAATAAAGATGAGCAGGATAAGGAGAAGGGGCTGGGAGGAGGAAAAGAAAGGAGAGGAGAAACATAAATTGGTTCTATTGTTGATAATATCCCCAATTGTTTTTCAATAACCTTCTTATTCTACACAAACTAAGGGATTAAGTAGTACATGAATGTTTTTAAAGAATCACCAATTTAATTAAAAGAGGAGAAATCCTACCCAAATTTTGCACATACCATCTTCTTCTAATAATGAAATTCCAAAGATATTTTTATTCAGAAAGTGTATGCTTGGGTTGGCAAAGTTGCCAGGAGAAATAAGTAGGTTCAAATGTTAGAGACAGGAATATTGATTTACCAACATTAACCTCTGCTAGTTTCCCTTGTTTACCTACTTTCACAATCTCCACCTTCAACACTCTAGTTGAGATCATTAAATTCTCACAAAAACTATGAATTAATCTTATATAGTGACTTTCTTGATTCACTATTTGTGAGAAAATACACAAATGTAACCATTTTTATTTTTCATATGGTCTTACTTAGATATGTAATCAAAAATACAAAAGTGGTGGTGGTGAGTATATATTCCCAATTTAGCTTTATTTGAACATTTCTGATTTTGCTACAAATCTTAAAGTATTTTTAACTATTTACTTTCAACTAGTGCTTTTCACTATTTTTATGAGAAAGGAATTTTTTTAAAAAGTGAACTATAGCAATTAGAATAAAGATTGAATAAGCCATAACCATTCTTCTAATGGCTGTGTTATAATCAACAGAAATGATCGTGGAACTAAAGTTTCCATTACTTTACATTTACAAAAGAGTTTAAGACAACTGCTTTTTTATTATCAATTTTAACTTGCAAACAAGCAGATTAAAAGAGACAGAGAGGCCATTACTGCCAGGGAGATTGCATGACTCTCACGTGAGTTGAAATAAAAACTATATTCTGTACTTTCTTGGAAAAGAGCCACTTATCTTACCCAGGAGTCTGGTGAGGTTTCCTGAGTTTATTTTCCTGGCCACAGTCAAATGTTGTTCATGGGACAGGGCCAAGTCAGCATGAAAATGAGCAGGTCTACTTGGATGACTGGTCAGCAAGGCCCTCTCCTTGGTCCTGGCTATTTCCAATGTGCTTCCTTCCTCAAATCTTTTCAGCAAGCCAAGATAAAGGGCCCTGCTGTCCCTTTCTTTATGATTAAAAATCTTAATAATTTTGGGGCCTTGTTACTTCTATCTGAAACAGCTTATTTCAAAATTTCAGAATTTCTGCAGACTAGCAGCATCTTGATTTTTGTCTATTCATTGGTACCCAGTGTTTCACATGGCTTTGTAATTCAGGCTGTGGTTCATGTTTTACTCAGTTTGTCAACTGTCATGAAATAGGTAAATTTACATTTCCTGGCACCTATTAAGCCTGGGTTGTATTACATCCTCAAAAATTAGTGTTTGATGATAGAAGAAATGGTTCTTTACCCAAGATGTAGCCCAGAGGTTATGATTTTTTTTATTTTTAAGATAAAAAATAACCCCAACACCTTATGCACCCTATCCACAATTTCTATCACTCCCACGAACTCCTAAACTCAGACTGGTGTCAATTCTTTTTTGGTTTTAGTACCTTCAAGAATTTTATTTCTGTATATGTGCACACATACATGGTATTATTACCCAGTATTTACTTTTCTTCTTCTGACTTATTTCACTTTCCAAAATGCCTTGAGTTCCTTTCATTTTACAACATAGAATAAAATTTCATCTTTCCTTTTATAAAGAAGAGCATATTGGTGTAATCTGAGTATCCAAACCACACTGAGTATAGATTACATTGTGTGTATAGCATACCTTTATTCAATCATAAAATAGGCACTCCAATTGTTTTTATAGCTATTATAAATTCTGCAATACACTGAGTCATGTTTAAACTTACAAGTTGATGTTTTCTTATTATTTGAATATGTACATAGAAATTAGATTATTGGAGCATTTGGTAGGTCTATTTTAATTGATTTTTATTTGTTGTTGGAGCCACTTATAGTGACTTTTTATGGGAGTGGAGTGAACATATGACTCTGGGGAGGATAAAACCCAAATTTCATACATGCAGGGTATATGACCTACAATTTGAGTCATATCCCAGGTCTCTGGGACTTTAATTTTGGTGGAGTGGAGTTTTGGGTCATGCCTGGTGGTGCTAAGGAGTTACTCCTGGCTCTGTGCTCAGAAATCTCTCCTTTTAGGTTTGGGAGACTGTACTGGAACCCAGAGGTAGATCCTCGGTCAGCCGTGTGTTAGGCAAATACCCTACCCACTGTGCTGTCTCTCCAGGCCCATGATAGTTTTATTTTTATCTTCCAGGGAATTCTCTATTATCTTTTCCAAAATGATTTTTACCAATTTATATTTCCAATGGTACATATATTGTTTTATGTACAATTCTATATTATATAAAAAATGTTCTAAATCAGGGTGGAATGCAGGCACAGCAGTAAGGCTTTTGTCTTGCACACGTCTGACCCAGGATGGACCACAGTTCGATCCCCTAGCATCGCATATTGTCCCCCAAGCCAGCAGCGATTTCTAAGCACATAGCCAAGAGTAATCCCTGAGCATCAGAGTGTTGCCCAAAAATCAAAATAATAATAATAATAATAATAATAATAATAATAATAATAATTCTAAATCACAGGTATAATTAGGTTACTCATAATCTACAAATTCAGTTTGCTTGTTTCCCAGTCCTTCTTTCAGTAATCACATGAAACCTAGTGTAGTCTTTCCCAGAAAAACTTCCTTTAACATCATTAATAGAAGATCACTAGAAACCCATTCCCCTAAATTTTTTGAGAAAATATTTATTTCTCTATTATATTAAAAATAAAGTTTTATGGGGCACAAGACTCTATGTTGAATTATGTATCTGAGCTCTTTAAATATTGCACACTATTCTCTTCTTGCTTATACTTTTCCCAAAGATATTTATCTTATTTATCTCTGCAGATTTTTCCCTTGTGAGGAAAGGAAAAGGAGGGAAGGGAGGGAAAGAGAAGGGAAAAGGAAGGGGAGGGGAAGAGGAGTGGAAGGGGAAGGGGAGAAGAAGGGGAAGGGAAGAAGAGGAGGGACAGGGGAAGGGAAGGGAATGGAAGGGAAAAGAGAGGAAGGGAAGAGGAAGGAAAGGGGCAGGGAAGGGGAAGGAAAGAGGAAGGAAATAGGAAAGGAAGAGGAAAGGAAGGGGAAGGAATAGGTAGGTAATGAAAGGAAGGAAAAGGAAGAGGAAGGGAAGAGGAAGGGAAGGGATGAAAAGGGAAGGGAAGGAAGGGGAGGAGAAGGGAAAGAAAGAGAAAGGAATGTTGGGGAGAAGGAGAGGGAGAGAATTTGCTTGCTATTCTGTATGATGGCTAGGTAGCAAATCTTAAAGCTAAAATTTAAAAGAGGATTTGCATTTAACAGATACTCATAAAGCTTTGAATTGTTAAGCTTTACTGTGACTCCACCCTGGATTTAGGTGTGTCTACCTGAGACCCGCCCATTTCTGGGCGGGGTCTTGGGAACCGGATATTACATTAACGTTACCTGCTAGAAACCTCCCATTTACTGGGAGGGGTCTTGGAAAGGGACTATAGGGTTTTGACCCAGAGGAGTAGGGCTTTTGGCCCTTTGGCCTTTTGTCAACATGGAGAGACATGGCCAGACAAGTTAAGACACAGGGCAAGCTAAGGATAGCATGCTTAAATGGTTGAGATTGACCACACGTGTGGTGGATAGGGCATGAATAGAGTTGATGCTTCCTGAAGCCTGCCTGTGAGTGAGTTCAATATTTGTCACTTTCCTGGACTCAACCCACCGGTTAATGGAGGATGGAGCCACGTGGTTGGGGCCTAAGAATAAAGGCCTCCATCCATCACCATTCAGTACCATCATTAATTATTTAATGCAACACTTTACTACACTGAATCTCCGACCCCATGTACCAAGTTTCTACACAGGTAGATTGTCAGTGCATGTAACATGGATGTCTTCATTTTTAAAGGGAAGCACACTCCAGATGTGTCTATTGGCTTTTCTGGTGCAGTACCTGATTTCCCCCAAGAAATATATCAGCCAAAAGGCCTGTTGGAGAAGTCAATCATAACCCCTGCGTGGATTACTGGCTATATTTCTAACATGGCTTTGACATTATCTTTCTCTTTCCTTTTATGTTACTTTGTCTCCCTTGCAAAACTACAGAAATTTGGCCTCGGCTGTCCTGCGGTCATAAAGAAATTTCAGAACCAAAGAAAGCTCCTAAGTTCCCTTCTGGCTAAGTATATTTGCAACTCTGACCAGCTACCAGTCTTTCTGTCAGCCTATTTACTTCCTAAGGCCAAGTCAAAACATAGCATCCTCAAGACAATGGTCTTCTCTCCTTGCCTTTGAGCACCACAGCAGAATGACTTTGCCTCAGGAACTTTCCCTGTCACTTTGTATACCTGCTAACAAACAGGTTTGGCCAGTATAGAATTAGGCTATTTTACTAGGTATAATTCTGTACCCCTTTCATAAGTTTTATCTCTTTCTATTACCAGATCATAGGAAGTGGGTCTTAGCCCCTAGCTAGAAAACTGTTCCCTCAGATTAAGGATATTTGTTATTAGGAGAAAACCAGGATTCCTGCTATCCCTTAATTTACATCAGTAATGACACCTAGGGCCAGGAACTTTGATATGTAAAAAATTAGCCTTCCTTTTATCCTCTGACTCCTAACTGAAACCTATTCTATTCTAAGGTTACAAACCACCTAAAGCTATGTGCATTTGTTCTAAAATCAAACAATGTACATTGTTAGTTGCTGTACTTTGAAACAATATACATTGTATTCCTTTCATGATATGACTATCTCTTTTTTCCTTTATATACTTCCTTGCCTAAAGATTAAATTTGTCGCACTTCTACCAGAAGTGTGTTGACCCCACATACATTGTGTGTGGTATCATTATTTCATATTTCATATTCAGTCGCTCTTGTTACCTACCCGTTTTCCTACTTGAAGGACTCCATCCCACTAGAATTGCTGAGACCAAAGAGACCTACAGCAGTAGATCATAATTCCTAATATCAATATCTATCTAGTATCTATTCCTAGTATCAATTACCTATCAATATCTCTATATTTGGGGATAAAAGGTTTGTTCTGTGACCACTCTCCTTGGTAGATTCAGAAAGAACTGCTTTAATTATTGCTTAACATTGTGATTATACAAGGCCACTTCTTTTTCCCTCCCCTTCCCTTTCCTTGGTTGCAGTTGCTGTAGCCATACTGAATCACACTCAATAATTTGGTGATAATGTTCAAACCTATTTTCTCTGCCAGGGCCACAGGGGGTGTATCCTGATGCTCATATAAGTGCTCTCTATGGACCACGCAGCTTCCTTGTGATTCTCACACATACCTGGCCTTTAGTGGTGCTGTATCTCAACTTGCAGAACCATTTTGAACACTTACTGTTTGCAAGGTAGCACTTTCTGCCAAAAAGTGTGATCCCCCGGGTGCTGGTAGTGGTCACATCGAAAGTTCTTTACCCATCAAAAAGAAACCAGAAGTTTCCAATCATGACATACTTAATGTTTACTATTTGATTTGAGCTCTACCATAGGATTCAGCCTACAAAAGTAGAAATTTATTTAAATATATGCTCTTTGGATTTCATTTATCAAATGTTGGAAAACAATGGGGGAAGAGAGTGGCTAATTTTGCTTATCAGGAATATATTATATAAGTAGATACTAAATTAGAATAGAAATCAAAAGAACTAAATTGTGGCTTCTGTACTGACTCATTCCAAGCACATTAATTCCTTTCATCTCATGAAGCAAATGTTTGCATTTTTCTTCTTGTAAATAGAAAAGGCACTATTGAGGCAGATCCACATGGGTTCTTGTACCCCTTACAGACTGGGACAGGAATGTGTTATCTTTCAGGACAAATCTGTCTCATTGTTGCAGCCATTGTGACTGGTTTGCATCCTTGGGAGAGGCAGCATGTGGCACAGCTTGACCTTTCAGATCAGGCAGATTAAGAACATTATATTTTCCACTCTGTCGATGCTGGGCCCATGGTTAATGATTACTTAGAGCATAAATCCCACAGATGATTTTCTGTCATTTGGAAATGATCAGAGCTCATATCTCGCAAAATCTGGCAGGGATGTTTTTGGCAAACTCTTTCTATAGCAAATGCTTTGAAAAAAGAGGAAGCCCTCCTGGGTGAGGGGTAGTAGAGAAGCCAACCCAGATTTCAGATGAAATTTCTTGAACTTTTATAGTTCAACTCTGCACCCTCATTATTTGAAAACGCTGCTTTGAATCTGTATATTTTAGTAAAATCATTTATTATGTGGTGCTACTAGAATAGATGAGTATTTCTTGCATCCTCATTTTAGTTACCCAATAGTGAATTCTGCTAATGGAGCATTGTCAGAAATGGTACTGATATGATCATCTTTTCTTTAGAAATCATCACAAAATGTCTTAAAACAATTAAAAGGAAAAATTTAAATACACATTTAAAAGAAGAAATGTGTACAGAAAACTGAAAGCAAGTTAAAGAGATAAGTAAAGGATACAACTTTTTTTCTTCACTAGTAGGTATCTGATCAATACTTCACTGTTTCTGTTACCAACTCTCCAGGACTACTTATATTCAAAGTATATTTATTGGTATGCAGAAGAGAGGCTTTAAATCTTCTATGCAAAGAACATAGGCATAGGCAGGACAGATAAGTTTCCAGTCGACAGGGTATTTCTGATGGCTCTCCTGGCAGTATATGTTCTCCTATATCTAGTTGGGTTTCAAATACAATGTATTCATGTTTATTATTAAGAAAAATTGCAGGGAGCCGGGCAGTGGCACTGGAAGCAAGGTGCCTGCGCTAACCTAAGATGGACCGCGGTTCGATCCCCCGGTTCCCCATATGGTCCCCCGTGTCTGCCAGGAGCGACTTCTGAGCGAATAGCCAGGAGTAACCCCTGAGCGTCACCGGGTGTGGCCCAAAAACAAACAAACAAACAAAAACAAAAAACAAAAAAAAGGAAAATTGCAAAGGAAGATGGAATACAGACAGAAAAGAACATAGACAGCCAATCCTGACATAAATATGGGGAAAAGGAGCATTTGTCCACTATTGATGCAAATGTTAAGTGGTCTGGTGTCTTTGGAATACAATATAGATTCTTTGGGGGCCTGAGATATAGTACAGTGGTAGGGCATTTGCCTTTCATACAGCCATGCCAGGTCAAAAGGTGGTTTGAATCCCGGCATCCCATATGGTCCCCCAGTACCTGCCAGGAGCAATTTCTGAGCACAGGGCCAGGAATAACCCCTAAGTGCATCTGGGTGTGACTCAAAAACCATATATATAGAAAGAGAGAGAGAGAGACTCTTCTCCCAAAAACTAAGAATTAAACGTCCATATGACCCAACTATTCCACTCCTTAGATTTATTCTAAAAGATCAAAAATACTATTTAGAAAGTACACTTGAGATCATAATTTCTGGGCCCGGAGAGATAGCACAGCGGTGTTTACCTTGCAAGCAGCCGATCCAGGACCAAAGGTAGTTGGTTCGAATCCCGGTGTCCCATATGGTTCCCTGTGCCTGCCAGGAGCTATTTCTGAGCAGACAGCCAGGTGTGTCCTGAGCACCGCCGGGTGTGGTCCAAAACTCAAAAAAAAAAAAAAAAAGGAAAAAAAAGAGATCATAATTTCTTACAGCACTATTCACAATAGCCAATATTTATTACATATACGCTGTGAAATAATGATTGTAGTATCTACTACAGAGGATGAAATCCTGCATATTGCTGCTCAATGGGTGGAACTATGGGTGGAATCATAGGGGGAATTAGAGAATCATAATCCACTCATACTGAGTGGAGTCAGCAAGACAGAGAGGAGAAGTTACAAAATGAACCTCTCTACATAGGATATATAGAAACATAATATGGGAAAAACAAAAGGTCAAATGCATGGTACCTGAGAATCAGTCAGAATTGATCTTCCCAAGGACAGGAGATGGGTGAGTGATGGGAGGGTACTCTGAGACAATGGAGGAGGGAAGTTGACACTGTGGTTGAGTGTGGTTTTAGAACATTTGGAAACGCTATTATTAGTAGTATTGAAAATAACAGTGCTTTGAATTAGAGCATAAAACAAAAATAATTAAATGAGTACTCATGTAGGTAATGCTCAAAGTATTAACTTGAGTATTATCTGATTTTAATTTAATTTATTCCATTTTGAAAGGTATACAAAAATTTTCCTAAGTTTTCCCAATTTTTTTCAAAGGATTTTTTTTTACAATGTAACTAAAATTACCATTTTATACCTTCAGTGCCCACAATCAACATTGTGAAAATACTTTTTAGGTCCCTTTCTACCTCTTAGATCCTGAAATCACACTTCTGTTCACCTCGACTCAGGATTTTTCCAGTGGGAATTGCCTAATTCCTTGTTCGGTCTTTTCTTACTACATGTATAACTGAGATCACCTAGGACTTGTCTATTTTTTATGACTATTTTACTTAGTAAATTTCAATTTTATCTGCTCACAGAGCTGAATATTATTCCTGTGTGTACATAGACCACACTTTCTTTATTCATTAACTTTGGTTGGGCATTTGTATTATTTCTAGATCTTGCGATAAACATAGGCATCACACTTGTTTTGATTGCAGTTAGCCACACAATTGAGTTTTGGTTTCTTGTACATTTCTTATTTGTGCTGGGGCTTTGCACATTTTGATTCAGAACCAGAAATCCTGGACAGCAGACCTGCAGGAACTGGGTCAAGCAGGTGAACCTTGAATTGAGCTCATGGACTCATGCATGCCAGACAGGCATTTTACTTAGTGAGTCATCTCCAAGACTCAGTCAAATAGCTCTTAGTCATCATTGGGATGTGATGATAACTTTTTGCCCTTAAAGTCACATGGGTTGAATTTGAGACTTTTTATTCTTACAAATTTTGTTAAATTAAGTTAGTCCTTCATGTCTCTGATCTCTTCATTTATTTTTATTTATTTTTTTGGTTTTTGGGCCACACTTGGTGATGCTCAAGATTACTCCTGGCTATGCGCTCAGAAGTCGCTCCTGGGTTGGGGAACCATATAGGATGCCGGGGTATCAAACTGCTAGAGCTGGCAAGGCAGACACCTTACATCTAGCACCACCATGCTAGCCCCATGATCTCTTCATTTTTAAATAAGAAAGATTGACTCCTAATGGTTTTATCCTTAACGTTAAATGAAAATTCATAATTCTTTATAAGATTTATATTTACCGCATTATTAGCATGTTTCCTGTGACACTGAAATATTTTCAAAGGTTAGATGTGTATTTATGCTAAATGTATTTATCTCTGTATATATGTCTCCTCTTTCAATTTCTGTGTGGCTTTGCATTTGGGTAATATTTTTTTAGTCTCAGATTTGTTACTCTCATTGATTTCCATAAATAAGCAGCTTTTCAAATTGAAAATTATGTTAATAATTATGTTAATTGCAAAGTAGCAATTAAGCAACAAGTCAGATCAGATGGCCTTTTTAGACCAGAGCACTGAGCTTTATCAAGTTGGCTAGAGTTTAGAAAGACACAGACTTAGGAAGAGTCCAACAACTGTAACGTGGTTAGTGTTTATCAGAATGTGCAGCAAGAAAGACAGGAAGAAAACCATCAGTATGGAAGAACTCACATTCATCTTCACACTATGCTGCTCTTCCTCTAATCTAGCTCCAGTAACTGTGATTCTCATATCTGTATCACAAACTACTTCTGAGGATTCTCCATGTATGTATTCTCCCATAAATAAAAGGTACAAAAATGGAAAGCTGGGGTGTTGAGGGTGGAATCACTTCTCACAACTGGCAATGATAGCTCTTTTTTGATGTTGATTATGATACCCAAAACATAAAACAAAAATGTGCAACAAATGAGGCATATGAAAGTTGTTCTACCTTTGTAGGAAGTAGGAATTATTCTTGGGAGATGAACAAAGAAATCAAGGAAAAAGGCATTCAATCTATGTCACTGTAAATGCAAATCCCACCAATCATAAGGCAAGGTTCAGTTTATAAATGGCAAAAAATTGCTTAAGTATTAAACTGTTAAGGTAAAGAGAAATAATAAAAAAAACTCATAAAGTTATAGGTATCTGCTCTTTAAAATAAGAACTGAGGTGAATAATTTTTTGAATTTATAATGATGGTCCAGTATAGCCACAATTTAAAATAGGAATCTTAAAAAGA